>JANJGK010004203.1:10000-67396 GCA_039081455.1 Macrobrachium rosenbergii | reverse complement strand
ATAAATCAACCAAACCTAATGTGACGGGGACACAGCCGTTCAGGATTCTCTTTTCTCAACCCGGATGGAGAGAAATCTTCCATCTTGTTTCCATTTCCTCTTTCGTCTCCTTATCCTCTTTCAAGCTTTATCATATTATAGTGAATGATTTCATGAATACTGTTTATGATCGAGATTATGATGACAGATTAATTGATTACTTCACTTTATTGTATATAACTATACACACACACACACACACACACACACACACACACACACACACACACACACACACACACACATATATATATATATATATATATATATATATATATATATATATATATATATATATATATATATATATACGAGTGTATATATATATATATATATATATATATATATATATATATATATATATATATACGAGTATGTATATATATATATATATATATATATATATATATATGTATATATATATATATATATATATATATATATATATATATATATATATATATATATATATATATATATATATATATATATGTGTGTGTGTGTGTGTGTGTGTGTGTGTGTGTGTGTGTGTGTGCGCGCGCGTGTGTGTATGTATGTATGTAAGTATAACGAATTTATCCAAATGATTGTTAAATATTCGTGTAAATTAAAGATTGCATTGGTCTAACAGGTGAATTGTCTAGCAACAGTCTAAAAATAGCAATGAGAAACATTGGAGTTTCCTTATGACTACTTTAGTCTTGTATTCCCTCCACTTTTCGTTCTTTCTTATTCTACTTGAAAATGAAATCACTTCCTGTAGAAGTTGTATCTAGGATCAATCCAATTTAATGTCCTCAGCGCTGAAGCCTGCATTATATCATTATACTTTTTTTATTATATGAAAGTTCACTATCTGGATTGTTGCCAAGGAAGATCAATCATAACATTGCCTTCTTTGTTGTTAGTTATAGAATATGTGGCAATTTCATTCACTACCGCAAGCACGTTTTGTTTCAGATATACTTATATCAAAAAATATCTACCTGGTTTATCACACTCTCACCAGCACGCTAACTATTTTATCAAAAGAAACTATGAGACAGTATCTCAATTCCTGAAATTATAACTTTGAAAAGTTTCTTCTAAAGAAAGGAATAAAATTCCAATGATATTTTATTAGGTGACAAAGAAATAGAATTCTTAGGAGAAAGGATACAGAGCCACACAAAGAAAGAAAAAGCGCAAAAAACATTAGTATTCTGTCATATAGATGCGGGAATCCTTCACCCTCACCCAAACCCCTCAAGGAATTTAGCTTTACAGCTGATGTTTTTTGCGAATATATTTCGTAAGACTTTTCGATACGGAAGTCGTGGAAGCGAGATTCCCTGAGAAATACAACGTTTTCGATTCCACTTCATTTTTCGGATTTGTCTTCCCCCGTCTTCCTCTATTTCCCCATCAGGACATCAGAGCCACGTGACACTCCTCGGTCGTTCGTCTTCCGGACGTATGACTCTAATAACGTAACACCTCCTCTCACCAATATAATACTTGGGAACAAAAGGAAGCTCGACTTGAAGGATACTCCTCATAAAGCTCGGACTGTGGTGATAAAAATGGGTTAAAGACAAAAGGGTTTTTGAAGCAAGCTCCGTAAGTTTATCTGAAGATGACGGTCAGTTTCATTCCTCAGCCGCCAGTTTATTATAGGATATGATCTCATTTAATAAGATTTCTCTTATTAGGGATTCGTTTATTTTCATCTTGCAAAAGAAATGAAATTATATCAGTTTCACTGAATGCTTTACAAGGGACGTTGGGAAAAACTGGTGCAGTTACATCTTTTATAAATATATATATATATATATATATATATATATATATATATATATATATATATACACATATATATATATATATATATATATATATATATATATATATATATATATATATATATATATATATATATATATATATATATATATATATATATATATGTGTGTGTGTGTGTGTGTGTGTGTGTGTGTGTGTGTGTACAGTTATATACAATGAAAGTTAAGTAATAAGTTAATCTATCATCATAATCCCGATCATAAACATTATTCATGAAATCATTCACAAAAAATATGATAAAACTTGAAAAGAGGAAAAAGAGAAGAAGTAGGAAATGGAAACAAGATGGAAGATTTCTCTCCATCCGGGTTGAGAAAAGAGAGTCCCGAATGGCTGTGTCCCCATCACAATGGGTTTGGTTGATTTATGCTCTCTCTCTCTCTCTCTCTCTCTCTCTCTCTCTCTGATCAGCTTATTTGAACAGCTAACAGGAGTAAACTTGAGGCAGAGAGTTTTGACCTTGTGGAAGTTTTAGCAGCGGTTCATTAGTGGCAGCTGTTCGGTGGAGGCTTCTTATGTGAGAGGCTGAGGAATGACAGGTGAAGATTGCTTTTCCATTATATTTATATTAAACTTTAGGATGATTTCTCCTCTACAGCAATATTCCAAATATACAGCACGTAAGTTTCAATCACTTATTTTCTGAAGGACTTTCAATTCTTGTAGTATTCGTTTATCCGTTAAAAGGAATGTTTCTCAAGATCAAAATAAAGATCGTTGGAAATGAAAATGGATGCCCTAAAGGCAAGAAAATACAAGCAATATTTACAAAGACTCCGAAGCGCTCTCCCCAGTTATGCACGTTAAGGCACCTTTATGAAAATATATTATTTCCGAGGTAGAGCGAATTAGATATTAAAGGACATTCATGGCTTAATGCCTGTATATATATATATATATATATATATATATATATATATATATATATATATATATATATATATATATATATATATATTTATATATATATATATATATATATATATATATATATATATATATATATATATATATATATATATATATATATATATAAAACAGAAATAGGCGACGGCCAGTGGGACACATCAGCGCGAAGGTGGGCCATAAAAACCTACTAATTTAAGCATAATTCTTTATTTCCAACGTTTCGTAATAACTTTATTACATCACCAAGGAATCTGTTAAATAATGAATAAAATTACTTTAAAAATTGCTCTAAAAATCAATAAAATTCATAATATACAGCACAGTTAGAATACAAGATAAAAAAAAAACAGAAAAATACAAAAACGACATAAAAACAAAATCAAAGACCGATAACCAAGCTTATAACAAAAAAGGAGGAAGACAGAATGCATAAATAAAAAATTAACTTTTTATTTATGCATTCTGTCTTCTGCCTTCTTGGTATAAGGTTGGTTAGCGGTCTTTGATTTTGCCTCTATGTCTTTTTTGTTTTTTTCTCTTTTTTTATCTTGTATTCTAACTGTGCTGTATTTTATGATTTTTGTTGATTTTTAGAGCATTTTAAAGCAAATTTATTCATTATTTAACAGGCTCCCAGGTGATGTAATTAAGTTATTACGAAATGTTGGAAATAAAGAATTATGCTGAAATTAGTACGTTTCCATGATGCAGCTTCGAGCTGACACACACACACACACACACACACACACACACATATATATATATATATATATATATATATATATATATATATATATATATATATATATATATATATATATATATATATGCGTTCCTGCTATCTTTGGGTTGGAGTTTTTCCTACCTGAACTATAGACCAATTTATAACAGATTCTTTCTTCCCATAGAGTCGATTTTTCACAGGCTACAAGTGTTACCTTTCAATGTAAATAAGAGTGACCTTCGGAAACAACTCTTCGAACTGTCTCATGGTACCTTTAAGAAACTTAAAACTCGGTGGACTCCTTTTTTCAAAAAGGATGATCGTGAAATACTTGAGCAATTGGCAAGTAAAAGGAACCTCATAATCACCAGACCTGACAAAGGAAAAGGGACAGTCATAAAGGGAAAAGCTGACTTTACAAATAAAATACTAAGTAGTTTCAGTCATCAAACTAAATTCACTGATATTGGAGTACCTGACTTTTATAAAGTTATTAAGATAGAAGACAAAATAAATAGGATTTTACAAACTTTAAGAACAGAGAAAATCATAGATGAAAACATATATCATGATTTGCTCGTAATTGGATCATCATATGGAACTTCTATGGGCTGCTCAAAATACAAAAGCCTAATTCTCCCATGAGGCCCATTTTGGCCTCTTACAATACGCCTAATTACAAATTAGCTAAATTTTTAGTGCCTTTATTAGAACCACTTACAAAAAATAGTTCTACTTTGCATAACTCGCACCTTTTTAAAAGACAAAATTTTATCACAAGACTCAGGTTTATTATGGTAATTTTAGATTTGGAATCTCTATTCACAAATGTCCCTCTGGGGAAAACCATTGACATCATATTGAGTAAGTTATTTCTTGAACCCGATTCTATTTCTAACAATTCTAACCTGTCTCATTTTAAAACTCCCATAGAATTAGCAATGCAGGACACTGCCTTTGTTTTTGATGTAAGCTTTTTAAACAATCAGACGTGTAGCCATGGGCTCTCCTTTGTGTCCAACATTTGCAAACATCTTCATGTCCTCCCTGGAGGGCCGAGTGCTTGATGGTTGTTCTCTCAGGTTTCACCCTACTTTTCATGCAAGGTATGTTGATGGCACATTCGAATTATTCAGGAGAAACTCGGCTATTGACTCTTTTAGCATTTGATAATTCTCAACATAACAATATTTAGTTCACGGTGGAAAGAGAGGAACCTGGTCAACTATCATTTTTAGATGTACTTGTTACAAAAGAGAATGATTCTTTTAAAACACATCTGTTTTTAGAAAGGAAACTTTTACGGTGAAGCCGTCAATGACCTGTGAAAAAGATTATTATAGATTACCCTCAATCTCTGAAAAGTTTCTTTGATAAGTTAACTAAAGTAACATGCAGTGCAGTCAGCAGCAAAAGGGCTTGAATAAAACGCATTTAACATCATCCTCGCAAAATTAAAGTTTCCATATCAAGGTGTTCCTTCTGTAGCGCAATGTCCTTATTTCCATGTAGAAATCTTGATTATCATGGACACTGGATGAACTAAAATTATCAACAAAAGCAAGCTTTTTCAACACCAAGTTATACAGATGGACAGCTATTTAAAATTGCAATTCTCGGAAGAATATCCTTGCACTCGGATTTCGTAGTGCCGAAATTACAAGTAACATGGAGATCCTTGTCAAATTTTTCACATACTCTTAAAAGGTCATTCATGGGGGCGACTGGGAAAGCCAATAGTGCAAGGTCGCCGGCCTCACAGAAATGATCCATAGGCGTATTAGCCAGATAACATTCCACTTGGACTTTAGATGGAATCCTGCCTAATGCCATTTTTTTTTTATATTAAAAGAATCTAGAGATTACTTCACCTCCCAATCAGCAAAGGTGCGAGGAAAACCAAAACTTCAGCAGCTGAAGAATGAGAATAGGCGTGCCACAGTCGATCAGCTTTGAAAGTAATTTCCAGTAGCTTACTCTATCAAACGTACTCTCTCTCTCAACAAAACACAAGTAAACAAAAGTTTTCTAACTTTTATAATAATTAATGGCCTCTTTTAGACCATATATAAAAAGTTCAGTAGAATACCTAGGCTTAAATCCGAATTGGTGTTGTGAGATAACCGGAAAGTGTCGTAAGCCGTTACGGATTAAAGATTCAAATATTTTCGGCTCAGCCGTTGCAACGGTAATGGCCCTATAACTTGAGCTATTAGGCAAGTTCTTCGGTTTTCCCTTTGAAAGAGGAACCATTAGGACACTCATAAGGGCAGTAGGTCAATAGCAATCTTTTTAAAAAGATATAAAAAATCACTGATATCATAGCGAAGACATTTATTGGGACATTTTTATGGAGATCATTTGGTATGCAATCAAGGCCTATGCCAGTTACAGGAGTAATGGAAATAATGAGAGCTTATTTAAACATTCCATCTTGCTTGAGTGATCATAAATTCAGTACCTGACCAAATTTCTGTCTCCATAAAGCAACTATATGAGCAGGAGTGGTTGGACAGAAGGAGATCCAGAAAATAAAGGAGAATGAAGTGCATAGTGAATTCCTCACGGTTGGACTAAGATGGCACAGTTAGAGGTGCTGAACAGCGAGACTGAAGAAAGGAAGAGGGAAACAGAGGTCAGGTAAATGGCTAAAAAGCGGGTGCAACTAGGGGCTGAAGGGACACTACAAACACCCATTAGTAAATAAAATCATTCAATTAAAGCTCTTGACTAGTAAAGAAGCAAATGCACCGAGACTTGCCATAAAACTAAAAGGTGAAAGGCAGAGACACCTGAGATGTTACAACCTGTGTTAATTAAACACAAACTGTATTCCGGTTTTGAGAAAGTAATTTATTTTGTTCCTGCACTGGCATGTAGGGTAGAGTTTATTCATGAATGCTTAATTGATTTTGTTATCGTTAGTTTTTCTTTTTAGTTTTCTGTAAAATAAAACTATTGAGATGGCTATTTGTCTGTCCGTCCGCACTTTTTTCGTCAGCCCTCAGATCTTCAAAACTACTGAGTCTAGAGGGCTGCAAATATGCATGTTGATCATCCACCCTCCAATCATCAAATATATCAAATTACAGTCTCTAGCCTCAGTAGTTTTTATTTTTATTTAAGCATAAAGTTATCCATTATCTTGCGTCTGACACCGCTATAGGTGCCAACAACACAGGCCACCACGAGGCCGTGGCTTAAAGTCTCATGGGCTGCGTCTGAGATTTTCATGGGCCGTGGCTGAGATTTTCATGCATCATTATTAGCTGTACAGAAAACCCAATTGTGCCGAAGTTTATTCGGCGCACTTTTTACTCGTTTAATTTTGTGTTCCCTGCCATGGAGTAATATTTGGTGAATCTCAACACATCATAACGTTTTTCAGCAATATCTAAATAACATTTATTCCCAACATCCCCAAGGAACATGGCGAAAAGGCTGTTCACTTGCAAAGCCACTTTTGAACAAGACCTCTGGAACTTTGGGACTGATAGAGTTGAATGAGCAGATTTTTTTTTTTCATTTTTTACAGACAGTCGGATATGTTTTAACTCTTATGGCTTATCTTTCTGGCTTAGCTTTTCACTTCTTCCAGATTATTGCAAGAAACTCAATTACTGTTCTGTTAACTGTTCATTGACATATAGCTTCCTTTCTTGACTTCGTTACATCCTTTTTGAAATGTTTTCCCCTATAGCTCAACAGTTTTATCTTTCTATAGGCCATTTTATTTCCTTCTGGAGAAAGATTAAATTTTGTGTTTTCCCTTGGCCAATCTATTTTATCCAATCAAACCCCATTTAATAAAGGATGCCTTATCTTATAATTTTCTTTTTCTTTCAGAAAGTTATGAAAATTTACAGCTAGAGTAATTACAACAGATAGAGTTAATCTCTTTGATAAAGGTAACAAAAACAAAGTTAAAAAATAGAACAAAGAGAGAGGCGTAAAAATAACAAGGACAAAAATGACGCCAAAAACTTCCCACTGAGTCTCTTGTCTTTAAGTTTTCATGTTGGACCAGACCCAGACCAGCAAAAGCGCTGTAATTAAAGTTTCGTGACGGGGAGAGAGACGGGTGGCGAACAAGGAGAGGCAAAAAGAATAAATGAAAAGAGTGCAATGGAATTTAGTGTGTGAGGGTATCTGGGCATTGCCGCAAATATTTTTTTTTTTTTTTTCTGAGACCGAGGATTCCTCATGAAGGTGACATGAGGATCTAATCCTAGGAAAAGCTTAGCATAAAACTGGAACTAAATAACGCTTACAACGAGATGTTCAAAAGGTAACTTCAACAATATGAGATGCAAAAACATGTTCAAACGAAAAGAAAAGGTTAAAGGGTATGGAATCCTTCACAAAAACTGCTCGCAACACAATAGTATGACAGACAAGCTCAGAATATTTTGAGTAATTTAGATAATGCACTGTAACCAAAAGCAGAATAGAGAGAGAGAGAGAGAGAGAGAGAGAGAGAGAGAGAGAGAGAGAGAGAGAGAGAGAGAGAATTTAACTAGATCTTGGGAAAATAAAAAGAGAGTTCTGCTTAGAATGAACCCAACTGCCTCATAATGGCAGTCATTTGCAAAAGAATGTGGTTTCAGTGGCAACTGATCACCATATCGTGAAAATCAGGATATAGTAACAGTTCCGCAGGCGCATCCGTGTAAGCATATAATGTCTTTCAATCAACAACTGTCGCTTCTAAATGCTATTTGAACATTACAGGCATGCATACAATCACGTTCGTTAACGTAGTAACATGGGAGCTGGAAAGGGTAGCGAACAGACGCAGTCATGAGATTTGCCTTGGAGGTTCTGCCCTTAGCGAAATTGCATTGCAGCACTTCACGACCTCCCAGCGGATTCAAAGGAGGATCATATTATATTCTTAACTCATTATGTGAAGTCATTTTTTTTTTTAGTTTACAAAACATATTTCATTCATCCATGCATTATATCCACATAATTAGTTTTAAAGAAACTTATAGAACCTGATACTTCTTAACCTAAATCTTCTGAAGAAAGAATGTTTTTTACAACAAACGAGAAAGACATTTTTATTTCAAAGAACACCAGCGATTAAGACGGAGTAAAGGCTTAGCGGACGAACTAAAACTCACAGAACCCAATTATAGAAGACTAAACAGTGGTATCGTCACATACAGACATAAAGGAAGTAAATAACGAGCCGGAATGTTGCATAATTATTCCTACGATGAGTTTGTAACAAGAATCGTAAGGTAAGGAGATTGTAAGATAAAAAAAGTTCGGTAAATGAATTTTAAATAATCGCGTGTAAATGTTTGATTAATAAATGAGTAAGGAAACCTTCATCGGTATACAGATTAGTAGGCCAGTAGAAATTTAATAATTCATGGATATACATTAAATAACAGAAGTAGCTCTCTCACTTTAAACAAATATTGGGAAACACTCTCATGTTCTTGTGCCATGAACTAGAGCCCAGTCCTGCTCTATGAGGCTGCAGAATCACCGCCAGTATGAACGCAGCCTGAACACTGCATAGAAAGTCCACGTATGAAAACTTCGAAAACGAAGAGGTCGATGCCAGAGAAATAGGAAATAGAAGCAGAGAAATTAACAAAGAAAAATATGCATGCCTCGAAAGAGCAAAGGAGGGCAGTTGGTCCAAGGCATTTGTGTATGACCTTTAAAGAATCATTGCTGCCCGAGAGACTTAACTTTAAGGATCAAAACAGAATCAGGCAGAGTGTAAACAAAAGACGTTAAGTGTTCGCGCTTTGTTTCCTGTTTGCTTCGTGTTTGCTATTTCAGCTTCACCGATACAACATTCGTCGTTATTGAAACTTGTGGGGTAATCCTCTGAATGCTGTGTCTGCTTCCATTACGAGAAAGCAGATGCGTGGGAATGGGGCTTCGGGCTGCAGAAAAAAAATATTAAAGTTAAAGCGTCAGTTGAAATTTGCAACGCTCCTAGTGACCAGATTCATCATAGGAAACCTTTTGGTAATCATATCAATATTAACACGACAGAAAAGGCAAATAAAAGTCATCCTCATCACTGATGGTAATTTTCTGTATACAAAAATTCATATTGCATTGTAATATTCCATTACACATAATAAAAAGGTTCTGCAATTAAAAAAAAAAAAACAGTGCATGTGAAGGTCAGAATAATTACCGATGGAAGATATAATCAGTGGTCTATGTGTGTGTGTGTGAGTGCGTGTGTGTGTGCGTGTGTAAATGTATCTGTGAATACATTTAAAAAAAGAACATTAGTAATTATAATTGCAAAGGCATTAAAAAAGGGAAAATTAATATCCCACTGATTATCACTCCGTACAATATGCCTGGACGTAGAGTTAGCAATAAATACTATCTTCTTGTCTAAACCTTTTGAATTTCGGAAGGAGCCTAATCAAATATTTGTAACTTTGGTATCTAAAATGGCATTCGAAAGAAAGGAAAACTTTCTGACGAGAAGAATAAGAGGAAGGATAAGAAAAGAGAGTAAATGTCATGCAACCATGAATAAAAATATGCTGATCAGACAAAAAGAGAGAATAAGAAGAACATAAATCAACCAAACCCAATGTGACGGGGACACAGCCATTCGGGATTCTCTTTTCTCAACCCGGATGGAGAGAAATCTTCCATCTTGTTTCCATTTCCTCTTTCTTCTATTTTTCCTCTTTTCAAGCTTTATCATATTATTGTGAATGATTTCAAGAATAACGTTTATGATCGAGATTATGATGACAGATTAATCGATTACTTTACTTTATTGTATATAACTGTATACACAGCATACAATATATATATATATATATATATATATATATATATATATATATATATATATATATATATATATATATATATATATATATATATATATATATATATATATATATGTGTGTGTGTGTGTGTGTGTGTGTGTGTGTGTGTGTATGTAAGTATAACGAATTTATCCAAATGAATGTTAAATATTCGTGTAAATTAAAGATTGCATTGGTCTAACAGGTGAATTGTCTAGTAACAGTTCAAAAATAGCAATGAGAAACATTGGAGTTTCCTTATAAATACTTTAGTCTTTTATTCCCACCACTTTTCGTTCTTTCTTCTTCTACTTGGAAACAAGATCACTTCCTGCAAAAGTTGTATCTGAGATCAATCCAATTTAATGCCCTCAGCGCTGAAGCCTGCATTATATCATTATACTTTTATATTGTATGAAAGTTCACTATCTGGATAGTTGCCAAGGAAGATCAATCATAACACTGCCTTCTTTGTTGTTAGTTATAGAATATGTGACAAATTCATTCACTACCACAAGCACTTTTTGTTTCAAATATAGTTACATCAGAAAATATCTACCTGGTTTATTACACTCTCACCAGCACGCTATTTCATCAAAGGAAACTATGAGAAAGTATCCCAATTCCTGAAATTATAACTTTGAGAAGTTTCTTCTAAAGAAAGGAATAAAATTCCAATGATATTTTATTAGGTGACAAAGAAATAGAATTCTTAGGAGAAAGGATACAGAGCCACACAAAGAAAGAAAAAGCGCAAACAAAAATTAGTATCCTATCATATAGATGCGGGAATCCTTCACCCTCACCCAAACCCCTTGGGTAATTCAACTTCACAGCTGATGTTTTTTGCGAATATATTTCGTAAGCCTTTTCGATACGGAAGTCAAGGAAGCGAAATTCCCTGCGAAATACAACGTTTTCAATTCCACCTTTCATTTTTCGGGATTTGTCCTCCTCCGTCTTCCCCTATTTCTCCATCAGGACATCAGAGCCACGTGACACTCCTCGGCCGTTCGTCTTGCGGACGTGCGACTCTAATAACGTAACACCTATTCTCACTATTCTAAGACTTCAGAACAAAAGGAAGCTCGACTTTAATGATACTCCTCATAAAGTTCAGATTGTGGTAATAAAAACTGGTCAAAGGCAAAATAGTTTTCGATGCAATGATCACTTTCTGCATAGCTTTAGGTCGCATACAAGCTGCTCAAGTTCATCTGAAGAATGACGGTGCCTTGTTGGGTCCAGTGGTCAAGACCAGTTTCATTTCTCAGCCGCCAGTTTATTATAGGATATGATCTTATTTAATAAGATTTCTCTTATTAGGGGATTCGTTTATTTTCCTCTTGCGAAAGAAATGAAACTAGATCAGTTTCATTGAATGCTTTGCAAGGGACGCTGGGAAAGACTGTTGCAGTTACATCTTTTATTGAAATATATGTATATATATATATATATATATATATATATATATATATATATATATATATATATATATATATATATATATATATGTGTGTGTGTGTGTGTGTGTGTGTGTGTGTGTGTGTCTGTGTGTGTGTGCGCGCGCGTGTGTGTGTGTGTGTACATTTATATACAATGAAAGTAAAGTAATCAGTTAATCTATCATCATGATCTCGATCATATACATTATTTATGAAATCATTAACAATAATATGATAGTGCTTGAAAATAGGAAAAAGAGATGAGAAAGGAAATGGAAAGAGGATGGAAGATTTCTCTCCATCCAGGTTGAGAAAAGAGAAATCCCGAATGGCTGTGTCACTGTCACATTGGGTTTGGTTGATTTATGTTCTTCTCTCTCTCTCTCTCTCTCTCTCTCTCTCTCTCTGTCCAATCAGCTTATTTGAATAGGTAACACCGACCGGCCAATGAAGAATTAGAGGAATTTATTTCTGGTGATAGAAATTCATTTCTCGTCATAATGTGGTTCAGATTCCACAATAAGCTGTAGGTCCCGTTGCTAGGTAACCAATTGGTTCTTAGCCACGTAAAATAAATCTAATCCTTCGGGCCAGCCCTAGGAGAGCTGTTAATCAGCTCAGTGGTCTGGTTAAACTAAGGTATACGTGAATAGGTAACAGGAGTAAACTTGAAGCAGAGTTTTGACCTTGCGGAAGTTTTAGCAGCGGTTCATTAGTGGCAGCGGTTCGGTGGAGGTTTCTTATGTAAGAGGATGAGGAATGACAGGTGGAGATTGATATTCCATTAAATTTAAATTAAACTTTAGGATGATTCTCCTCTACAGCAATATTCCAAATATACAGTACGTAAGTTTCAATCACTTGTTTTCTGCAGGGCTTTCAATTCTTGTAGTATTCGTTTATCTTACAAAGGAATGTTTCTCAAGTTCAAAATAAAGATCGTTTGAAATGAAAATGGATGCCCTAAAGGCAAGAATTTTACTTTGAATTAAAAATACAAGCAATATTTTCAAAGAATCCGTAGCGCTCCGCCCAGTTATGCACGCTAAGGCGCCTTTAGCCTTCAGGGCAGCTGAATGAAAATTGATGACGGTTGCTTTAAATTAAGATGCCGTATACCGGAAATGAACAACATTTCCTGCCTTAACAGTAAACGCAACTAATAACACATGCGCCACCCACCCCCGCCACCCCTCCTCTCTCTCTCTCTCTCTCTCTCTCTCTCTCCCCTTATACAACTAATTTACCTATCGTCTTCTCCTACACGTTCGGAACCGGATGCTCCAAGTACATTGCCATCGGCAGAAACCTCTTCACCTGAGGAGGGCGATATAAGATCCTGAGGCGGACTTACGAGGATCTTTGTCATTTACTGTTTGTTTTATTTCCTAACTATCTCTTCTCTTACTTTCTCTCTCTCCCTTTTCATTCCCCACTTACCATTTTTACCGTTTTTGAATGAGCATCCATATGAAAAAAGTTATCCTGTTTTAGCTCTTTAGCCATTATATGCCTCTCTCTCTCTCTCTCTCTCTCTCTCTCTCTCTCTCTCTCTCTCTCTCTCTCTCTCTCTCTCACACTGGATGTGCTCTTGGGCGTGTGGTAGTCATGCGATAGAATGTAATTATACAAAAAGAAAACAAACCATTCTTTCTTTTCCTCTTTGTGTACCCTTGGTCCCGTAGCGCACTGGTTGACGCGCTCAGCTAGCAAAATAAATATCAGTGTTCGGTTTTGGAATCGAAGAGGAGAAATGGCATGGATGCGTCCTCTATGATGACCTAAGTAGAGAATCAGAAGCCTAATGGCCATATCTTATCTTATCTTAGAGATGATTACTTCAAATCATCCTTCTGCTGTCAGGGTATCAAAAGGGAAATATGGAAGATATTTTTCCCATGTTATATCTGTGAGCGTTACAATTTCTGGAACTGCATACTCGCTACTTTTTACAAAACAAAAAATCTTCTAGTCCAATATATCATGAAGTTGCCATAATTATCCAGCATTAGAAAGGCAACTGATAAAGAGTACGTTGTCAACTCGCTTAAAAATGTAACACTAGGAAAGTCTTAATGTGTGAAACATTCCACGTAGTGTAAACACATTACTTTGAATTTTCCTTTGCCAAGTGTCCTTATGAACACTTTTGCTTAGAGAACACATATTCTATATTCTAAATATCCTTTCACTCCAAACATGCCGCATCTATTAACCATAAATGTCATACTTATATCAAATCAGCCGGCACCATCTCTCTCCTTCACAACTCTCCAGGCACAAACCCTTGCACTCCCGGAAGATCTATCAATTTCATTATTTTACATTGTTTTCCCTTTGGTTTATGATATTTCAAATAAAGTAAAAATCTCGTGAGCACTTCCTTATGAACAAGACGAAAATGTTTAGTTAAAAATGAACTTTGTATTTTAATTATTTACAAAAATCTTGATAATAACGCGAATTCGTAAATGAACCTTTTGCAGAGATGTATTATGAAACTGCAGTCAGAAATTTGAATGTACCATACCGTCTTTCAATGATAATTATGACCCTTATTTAGGGTCAGTTTCATTTGTCTCTTCTTATAACTCGTTAGGTTAGATCCAGAAAGGTTACCCTTCCATTTGAGAATGCTTATCCTAAAAATAAGCTGTCTGTGAATAATTTTTATAGGAGTAAAAGCTTTGGAAGGTTGAGAAGTAGCCTACTTTCTCCAACAACAGCCATTCAGAATTCAAAAAAATTAGCTACAAGTTAAGGCTGCTTTGTTCAGGAATTAGGTGAGAGGGAGACTAATTTAGAAGTCACATATAACTGAAGATTGGTGAAAGGCCCCAGATATGAGTAGCATATTCTATAGTAGCTCAAAGATTTCGCGGTAACTTTTGAAGTAATATTTAATTTGGTTTACAAAAAGGATATGTGCAGTGTGTATACGGTTGTTACCATCGAGATTATGTTTTTTTGGTGAATAACTTGAACTTCCATTAGCAAATCATTCTAGAGCCTACTGGCTGCCTACAAAAGTGTTCAAGTCCGCAAGATGATGAACTTCAGCGTAACTGAAGAGACTTGTCACGAGAACGAAGGTAGAAAAAGTAGCCGATACTGGGAGGAGAATTTGAACGCATCTCTGGTTCTTTCTGGGATTTTGTAAAAAGAAGTGGGTGTATATTCACCGCACCAAGTGTTTTAGTTCTTGCGATAGCTCCCACGTATATATTTCCTTCCTAATCTTATTTGTTTTGTTAACGAAATACCGTATGAACAATAAGGTAATTAACAATAAAAAAAATTACTGTGTGAAATGTCTAAACAAAAATAATACGCAGAGAATATCTTAATCCTAGCAAAAAATTGTTTTACCTCCTCGTAACATTCAAAGTAAACACTCTAACAAATGCGGTAACTAATTACCATGAATTCATTACAGTTTAGCTAAAAATTCTAGCTTATACATTAAAGATCCTATTGTAATGCGATTTGGTAACAGACTTATGCAATTTTCACAAGTTCACACGAGATTGCTGACCACATAATAATATATTGATAATGGAAAGTTATATTTTACAATTTCCCGTCACTTCTGTAACAAGCCCAGTGGTTTAAATCAAAATATCTCACTAGTATTATTTGGATACTTTTCCATCCCTTATAAGCGATCCTTACACGAGATATTAATATTTCTGGATTAAATTAATCCTAAATATAAATTAATCCTAAATATAAATTAATCCTTAATATAAATGATAAATAAATACTAATTTTCATGATTCAGATAATAAAAAAATCAATGGTGATATCTTATAGGATATAAGGCTTGAAAGTTACAGTAATTTAGAAAATATTTCTAATGCCACAAAAAATATACAGGCTTAGGAAACCATTACTGACTGAGTAGAAACAATGTTTGGTGAGATCCGGAAGCTTGGGATTCAATAGTGTGTAAAAATTCACTTGGAAAGAAAATTTATTGTAATAATTATTAAACCGAGCCAAGAACTGGTTAGTTTTCGGGATCCGAGAGATCTTGCATGCTGAGAGAAGAGAAGATGGAAGTAATCATCAAACTGGAGTATAATTCCTGATGTCCAGGTATCCTTCAACATATATTTTTTTTTTATTTTTTTTTTTTGTATACCTACTTTTGAATAAAAAGAAAACCGAGATTGTTTCTACTGCGGGAATTTTCAAATCGTCAACGAATTCCCCAGACTTTTATCATTTTTTGACCGGGTCACCAGAAGCCAGATTCTTCAAAAGCAGTTCATCCATTCCAGAAGTGTCTTGCTAACACGCTTAGGCAAACATTTGATGCATAATATTCTTGACGGAGGAACTAAATGTCTTCTGTAATTATACTACAGGTGCAAAAAAATTATATTATGAGATATAAACTAATAAATTAACCTCGGGAAATAAAAAAAAAAAAATAAAAATAAATACCGGAGATATAAGACGAGCATGTTTTCTTGGCAATTCGCATGCTGTCTGGCCTTCTAAATTTAAGAACACTGACAGCTACAACAAAAACAACAAGAACCTCTACAGAACCAAACAGACTGCGGCAACGACGAAATAAGAGAATTTATTTAATTTCCTGTTCTCGTTCTCAATGACGTAAAGCACCACTTAATTCATTCCATTAAAGGTTTCATATGGGAATAGGGCTTAGAACTTTTCCATTTGCCAAAGAAGGCTTTGTAAACGGTCCTTAAAAGAACATTCTACAAGGAAATTGTGGTCAAATGAGAAAATGGAATGATTCCACACACAGTAAAACTAGGCATTCGCCAGAATGAAAACCTCTTTTAAAATTCAAATTAAATGCTGCTTCAGCCCTACGTCGCTGGATATTTCTGTTGCCACAACTTGAGGTTTCTTTCTAAAACAAAGTTAGCGATAGAACTATGCAGGTTAAATATATATTAACTCATCACTGAAACATCTTTAAATATGGTATTCTATTTATTGTTTTTTGCATACAAACACCCACCATCCCATATATATATATATATATATATATATATATATATATATATATATATATATATATATATATATATATATATATTATATATCTTAAAAACATTGCTGTTTTGTTACAATTATCAAGGTTCTTGCTACCTGTAAGCAATCAGAACCTCACAGGATATAACCTTATGCATTTGGCCAATCGAGGAACAATCAGTGACATCAAAATTACTCAGCAAGGAAATGAACACATTCACCATACAATTCTCGAAAGACACATCCACAACAATCACGCAGAGGAAGAGAACAACTCACACAATGATGGGATAGATAAAGAAAAAAACGGAGGAAAAACTTAAATCTAATTAACACCGTTAAATCTTATTTAAAAAAAAAGTAAACATAAGAAACTCGATATTTACACTTGAATACAAAATAACTATGCTGCAGAACACAGGAACCTGGGCACAAACAGAGGGCCATAAGTCAACACAAGACGGATACTGGTAAAGAAGATGCTGCCCGACGTCAGCGACGTCCCTAAAATTCAAGTAGCGAAAGGTTAGACCCTTACTAGCAATCAAAGAGTCAGTAAGCAATATGACGGTTCTAAGACGCAGTGTGGCACTGGAGGCAGCAGGAAAGGGAGAAGTTGCCCGTGTGTGTCACCAATACAGGCACCAGGAGCTGGCACTCCGAAAGAAAGCATATGGCATGATGCACACACAGCAGGTCAAGGGGAAATCAGGCAAAGTATGCCACCAAGATAGGCACCAGGAGCAGACACTCCGAATGAGTAGAGGTGTACTGCACAATCAGAAGGATCTCTGGAGGCGATTCTACCGCAGCCGTTAGATAGATAGATAGAGAGAGAGAGAGAGAGAGAGAGAGAGGGGGGGGGGGGGGGCATGGCGCCTGGAACCACATTCAACCATTCAACTATGTACAACAATCGAGATCTCTGACAAAACAAAAACTCCAGTAACTGCTTGAACATCTGCCTAACCAGTGTAGACAGGGTGAGAGCTGGTCTTTACAACAGTTCAAAGCCGACAACACACTCTGTCTTCGTAAGGCCCGCCACAGCCAAAGTAAACAAATGAGTCTCAATTTAATGACCCATAAAACTACTCAACACTCCAGCAGCCATACAGACAATTGTACATGAGAATAAGAAGAAAAACAACTCATGGGCAGCCTATCAGTAATACAAACAAAAGAAAATAGCAAAAGGTGATGAATATATATATATATATATATATATATATATATATATATATATATATATATATATATATATATATATATATATATATATATATATATTGTCAAGTTTAGCATAGCCATGGCGATAAAG
Source organism: Macrobrachium rosenbergii (assembly GCA_039081455.1). Taxonomy (NCBI): domain Eukaryota; kingdom Metazoa; phylum Arthropoda; class Malacostraca; order Decapoda; family Palaemonidae; genus Macrobrachium; species Macrobrachium rosenbergii. The sequence goes on along the minus strand of JANJGK010004203.1, from coordinate 49,294 downwards.
GATAGCTCTGATTATGGCCTAGATAACGGCAGCTGACTAACAAGGGGGCTACGCTCAAAATACCATAAAAACAAAAGGTCAAGGCAAACGTAATATTTCCGAGAAATTTCATATATTTATGGTTGCACATTTAAAAGGAAAATTATTTTTTTTTTACATTTTAATAAAAATGTACTTTATAAATCAAATTATAGTGCCATCGGTTAGCAATGCCTGGGCTTGGGGGTTGAGGGGAGCCAAGTTGAGGCTGGTGGGGCAACTTGAGTCTGCGGGAGCAGTTGTCCCCCGCCCCTTCCACCCCTAAATGACGCCCCTGAGCTGGCACCGTTGACCTACAGGTATTTTCGCACAACAGGTACTCATACCACGGATCTGAAAGGGCAGGGATGTTGTAATGCACGAAGGGACTTTGGGTGACACTTAACCTGGAATACATGAGCAAAATAGCAAGATACTGGCATGAATAATTCACTGTATGGTGCCACTTATAGTCAAAGCAAATGTAGAATTAACACTAGTATTCCAATATTGGTAAATCAAACACCACAATCAAATCAAATGAATCGCTGAGGGAGAACACAAAAGGGGTATGGATATGGGAATAGGAGAACAGGTAGAAAAATTAGGTAAAGACGAAATGTTGAGGCCAAACAAACAACTTCCAATCACGTTACCTTAGTCTGTGGACAAGATTTAAAGGAGCTCAGAGCCAGGTTCCCCTAGCAGGGCATAAGTGGAATCTGTGTCATGTACAGTCCCCCCACCATAGCAGGAGCAGAGGAAGTAGAAGGGGGCTGGTCGGCTACAGAGGCATCAGCACTCAGAGGGCAAGGCTGTGAGGTAGGACCACCTTCAAAGTAGCAGCATCAGAGGGAGGCCTAGTGGGGACTTGATAGGAATCCTTATTCAAACAGACTTCTCAATAGGTAGGCGTCCTAAGATGCGCTAGCTCCCAGATGGTTCATCGGAGCTCATATGTATACTGTAAACGACAGTGGTCATGTTTTGCTAGTTTCTCCTTAATAGGGTCATCTGTTGTCGTCGTCTTGGGCACGCCACTAATCTTGGCAGGTACTTGGAATGGTCGTTGAAAGTTGGCCAGTACAAAGGTTGAGGAAGCTAGAGCAAAATGCTGAGATACTTAGAGTGGAGGGGTGAGGATGAGTGGGGGGAGTCCCAGGTGTAGGTCAGGTCACGACAGTAACCCTTAATGGCATGACAGGTAAAGGAAAGGAGGGAAAGTCCTGAGAGCTCTCTTGACAAGATTGTCTGGGGACTGTTAACAATAGTGTGGAGCTGTGTGAAATCTCAAAGGGTTCGTGGAAATGTGCAACAGGCTACCGATTTTCCCCTCAAGTGGGATTAATATGGTCAGGCCAGGTATTAGTAATGACTTAAGGTATGGTCATGAAATTATCGCCTCATTTGACACCTGGGTTATCATTATTGGAGGGGAAGGTAAGGATGAATGTAAAAAAAAAAAAAAAAATTAATACTTCTTTCAATTTTACGTTACGCTATATCAAACTATCTAGATGGGAAAAGCAAAATGCAAACTATCAAAGGACGGTAATAACAACATATAACAATATGTAACAATATATATTGTATATATATATATATATATATATATATATATATATATATATATATATATATATATATATACATATATATATATATATATATATATATATATATATATATATATATATATATATATATATATATATATATATATATATATATATATATATATCTGTCAATCTGAGAGGAAATCACCTGAACGAATATCTCGCTGTATCATCTGTTAGTCCCATGAAAACCACCTTCACATTCATGGTATACCAATATCAATCTCTGGCCATGAATTGCCTTCCCGTATGACATCTCTGCGACCTTGTCTATCGATTCCGGCCTCGGGAGATTCCATGTCTCCCGTCCCACCACCCGGGACTTGAAGCCTACATCCCTTTTGTTATTAGAGGAACCTTTTTGTTACATATGCCTTTCATATCCACCGCCTGGCTCAGACTTTTTTTTTTTATTTGTTCCAACCATTCATTCTTTTATCCCTTTCAGCATCCTTGTAAAAAGAGCAGAAGACTCAGTAATTCCTGAATGTATACACGTTACTTCTTTTCTACGAGTTTCCTCCAAAGCTCCCAGTTGCTTCATTGCATTTCCCAGTCTTTGATTCACAAAATATTTATCTATAACATTTACAGCTAAATGATCCTTCGAGTCAACAACATTTATCATTTCGTTTTTATGGTCATATTTATTATTCCATCATTCTAATTTCCTGTTTATCTTCGCACTTTTCTGTTGGAACCCTCCACTTTCAGTTTTTCCCCTTTTTGCTTTTAATTTCAAACTCTCACTATTATTTTCAGCATCCCTCCACATGTAATAATATATCAAGCGAAATAGTCATATATCCAGCACACGTAATTCAAACGTAACGTCTATTGCTCCGTAGTTTTTACCTCCTGCGGAGCATAGCAAGATTCCAAAACAGCCTTCAGAATTTTACCAACAACTGTAAATAAACCAAAGTTTAGAGCTTTAAATTCTATAAATAATATGTATAAGTAGTTCAGTAGGAGACGATATGCCAGTAGTGGCCATCCACTTTATCAAGCCGGTTTCTTAATCTAATTACTTTAGAGACCGCTTTTATATTAATCAGGTTTTAGTTCTCCTTTCTAAAGTTAGTCTTACCTTTTACTATTACCCAACCATCGTAAAACTCGTTGTGCAATCAATGGCAACTGCGGTAGTTTTCTGTCTACTAGATATGCTCCACTTAACCAGGATCATTAATTTTTCATTATTGCCAAACCTTTATTGGGGCATCTGATACATCCTAGGTTCTCCCGCCAGAATAAGTAAGGAGTAATTTTGCCTAGCTTTAGGGATTAAAGCAAGATGGATCCCGAGTAAACTTTAGACTCGATCCACAATGTGCAATAGCTTCATCAAGAGCAATATAATATGCTCAACGAAATGCTTAAGATTCTCTCACGAGCATCAACCATGCAGGTCTAGAATGAAATGAGAGATTGCTGATTATGTAAAAATGTAGTAATTTTGTTTATTCCTTGCAGTAGTCCTGCCACTGACTCGATAGATAGTTTACTTTATATGATCTCGTTCCTGGAAGAGTTATTCTGTTTTAGGAGAGTGACTGATATAAGCTAAAATGTCATATGTAAATCCTTGGAAAGTGCAACTTTCGAGAATGGCAGGGTAAGAATACTTCTTCACTTATTTTTTTGCAATACATGTAATGTGTGTCTGTTTTCGTAATTGCTTTCAGTAAGGTCAGCATTGCCTCAGTAAATTAAAATATTTAAGTTTGCTGCCGCTATAAAAAGGGAAGGATTCTGAATATTGGAAACAGTGGATGCATTTCAGCGCCCATTTCATTGTCAGGGAACAGCCTTACCATAATTTCTGGGCGACAAACGAGGTCATTCGTATTGATGAAACAATGGTAATGGCCACTGATAGCGTCTTAGACGTTCCTGTGCTTGTTTCGGTAATGGATGTTGCCATCATTAACTTGAGAAATCTTTAAAGCAATTGAAAGGAATTAAGACTTGAGAACAGGAAAAATGGAAAGCAGCTTTTCTGCATCTTTGCGGCTTCCGTCGATGAAGTAGTCTTTTATAGTTCAGTTTGCCTATGCATATGTCTGTCCTTATGTTAGCAAGATCACATGAAACTGAATAAATTGAGTATTGTGAAAAATTATTAAAAGATTCATTATTATCCCTGTGGGTCCAATGGTCAACTGGATCCAGGAGGAACTGATCCCTTGGGTTATTGCTATTTCTCGTGGTGTGTATGTCGCTGATACGGCAATCTCCTGCTCTTTGTAGGAGAAAACGGAAATGACGCTGAAAGAAATCATAAAAGAAGCAGACAACATTGCCGAAGTTTTCGGGCTCTGACAGCTCATGTCAATGCGAAGGTGGCATTCCATCAGTGGGGTGACCTAGTTGGGGCCAAAATATTTTTTGAGGGGCCAAAGAAAATTTTACAAAACTAATGCACCAATGCTGTGATTAGTAAAGAACAGTATACTATTCTCGAATGTATATATCCATGTGAATGAAGGAAAATAATAGTATTAGTAATTAGTAAACCTGTATTTGAAATTTTAGAGCTCAATTTTTAATTATTTATTAAAGACCGTAATGTAAATTTCCTCACAACCTTATATTCAACACTAGCTTAATTTCTGTTATCAAGTTTTAATTTCAAACTATAATATAATATCCTTGTCACGTAAATAGTATATAAAAATAGTGCATATGATCAATAACACAAAAGACCCTCCAGAATCTCTTCAAAATTTCTACTTATCCCATTCCCTCTTCTTCATCTCCTCTCCCTGGAAATTAACTCTAAGCAGCAGTAGCAAATTGCATTGCACTTTTTCCAAACTGTAACTGTAGTTTCAGTCACTTCATACATAAGTTGATAACATTAAGTTGGATAAAAACATCATGAACAGACATGTCATTTGTGTTAAAACCTACAGCTATATCCATTCATTTCTCTGCTCTATATAAGTTGTAAAGGTAACAAGAAGTAACATAATGTTACTAGATTTATAGCACAACTGTAAATAAGCTAAAAGTCTTTCGACCTTCGTAGGACATGATCGCTGGGGTGAGAATATCTGCTTTTAACCACCAAAGGGTTACAGTTTACTTACAAAGGGATTTTAATCTCGTGTGACCAGTGGAGGGGCCAAGCATCTGACTGGGGGTGTCCCGGGCCACCCCACCCGCTGGCCGCCCCCTTAATGAACGGCATTGGCTCCCATTAACTTTGCTTGAGATGTACGAATGTCCTCCTATTGGAAGATCTGAGCTTGTTAGGCGCACAGTACTCAATGACAAGAAAGCCCTGCATCAAAAGTGAAAAGTGAAATAACTGATATTATAGGAAATTTCCTCCACTTTATCTATTTATTATTATTATTATTTTTTTTTTTATAAGCACTCTTGACTTCGTCCTCATAACTTAAATATCGTTTTCTGTCTCCCATTTCTTTTTCTCAATTCACTCGTGAAACTGGATCCCGCTTTTACATACATCCGTCTTAATCGCCTTATATTCGTAGTCACATTTTAGATGTCATACGAGCTCAGATTTTTCTATTCTCTTCTCAAGCCATGAGTCTTCGACTCTCTATTCTGTTACTGTTCCCATCACATTTTGTTTTTTCTGATATTTAGTTTATTTAATCTCCATCGTTACTGCATTCGGAGAGAGAGTGAATATGGCTTTCCTCTTTTAAGCAAATGAGAAAGTTCCTCCTAATAGGCCAGTGCTCCAGAGATTTTATTTCTTAGTAAGTGAGCGAAGAGGGAGGGTGCAAACGTTTTCCAGACATCTAAACGTATGTAGCCTACCCTTTGATTTTCAAATATTAGCAAAGCGCCCATAAATGTCATGAATACATCAAAAAGACATTAAGGCAGAAAAGGTTTTGCAGGGGCAGTAACGTACAAATTAAACTTGCTTTGACTGAACCCGATATAAAACTTTAACAAAAAAGGTTGCACACCCTACAACGAGAGAAAATACTCCCTGCTGAGAGCAAAGAAGCAAGGAAATAGATGGGGCGAGGGAAAACAAAAGATCCAAGACTGAAATTGGTCAGCTATTAGCATAACATCGCTGTGTAGTGGTTAGAACAACAAGCGATAAAACAGGAAGGATGAAGGCTACATTCACTTCAACACAAGTCACTACATTAGTTGTAGCAGTGGTTTTTTTCTGTGGCGCAATGCATCATTGCCCTAGTTTTTCCTAACTCATATCGTTTAAGTTTATATTTATGTAATGCTTTTAAACTTTCATCTCTCTCTCTCTCTCTCTCTCTCTCTCTCTCTCTCTCTCTCTCTCTCTCTCTCTCTCTCTCTCTGTCGCCCTTCTCTTTGTTGGTTTGCTTTTCAACGAAGTTTTAGGATTGTTTAAAATTAATTCCTTCTTGTATTTAATATGAATAATCTACAGTGAATAAACAAATTTCTAACAAAATTCAGTCATACACCAGAGGAAAATCATGCAGCAATCGCTAGAAAAAAAAATATATTACTTTAATTAAAAGCATTCACACACACACACACACACACACACACACACACACATTAAAAACAGAGCTTTTCTCCAAAAGAGTGAACCTGAGCAGGACGACACCTTCCTGATTTCGAGTTAGTATTTTAGGATGAAGTTGTCAGCAGCCAGTTGTCGATGACTGTATTGTGCCCTTGACTGTGAGACATTTGCTGGTCGAGGGCGAATGTCCCAGCCTTGGGATTTGAGACAAAGGTTCCTGTCCTGGGGGCGCGACAGAGAAGGTCATTTTATTCTTGCTGCAATTTTCGCTGAGGATTGTGATATAGAGTAGTTACATATCTTTATGTGGGACGGGGGCCTCGTCAACAAAATTCAGGTTATACATATAAAGTATATGTAAGTATTGATAATGTATTCGAACAAATATGATTATATACATATAACTTTTAGATGTTTTTATGTGAAATTCTTTTTAAACGTATTTATTTATTTTTAGTTCTCAATTTAAATTTATTACGGCATCAATAACCTAGAAGTTGTGACTTCAGTTTTAATAGACATAATCAAGCAGTCAATCGCTATACTCATGAAAAGATACTCTGAAGTGTCTAAAATCCCAGTGAGGTAATGTTATTGACCGAGACTGCAAAGAAAGGCTATGACTGATATTGGTTGCAAGTCACTGTATAGTTCGCGGTATCTCTCTCGAAACTGTTAAGAAAGTTGAAAAATAAATGGGATTAGACCATAATGAACTAATGTCTCCTTCCAATGGAGCTCAGTTATCTACTTTTTTTTTATCCAGTTTCATTCGAATTCCGTTACTATCCACTGATTTTCTTTCTTCTCTTAATGCGTCCGGGAGTTTTCGATTTTCACTTATTTTCCACTATCTTCCCTTTTGACATTCAGTCTTTATTGTTAATTTTATTTTATTCATCCTTTTTCTCTTTGTATATTTTCTCATATATCTATAATTTCCTTTTTCCCTCTTGCAGATATAAAAATTAGTGCAATCTACTTCAGCGTTCAGTTATCTTCAGGTCTTGTATACCAGTGTTGAGAACACGTCTTCTCCCCATTGCAAGAGTGTTGCGTGAAGCCAGGATAAGAATTTATCTATAGTTAATTCTGTAATGAAACCAGAAACACAAATTCATAGAAACAAGAACTTACAGGACCCCAAAGCTCTTGATTTTTCATAATGACGAGAAATCTATCGCCAATCTACCTGTCGTGAATAGAAGGACCACAATAACTCTAAAAGGTTGTTTTGACAATAAAAACATTTATAAGCCAGAACTTAAGCCTAGAGACAGTTTGTGATGCTGACTTCTAATCCATTAAACGGTATTCAATCCATCATATCTATATGATGATACATTTGCAGACTCTTACGTCAACACCACCGGATAATTTCATTGAATAAGACAAAAGACTCGACCATAATTAAATATTAAAAAAAAAAGGAAGCTAGTATAACATGGCAGAGGATTATTTCCTGTCACTTAAGGCTGCTTAAACACGTAATAAATATTAACGGATAAGCTCGAAATGATATACCTGAACAGCGACGACCTGTAGAAAAGAGATTAGAAAGACCTATCACTGTGAAATTAGAGTAAGAGTGGAAAGTCCTGGGATCCAAGAGAAAGGTCCTCGAAAGCGGCGAGTTGTAGCAGTGACAAAATATTAGGAAGAAAATATTTACGACCCCTGATACTCGTTTGTAGGTGGGAGACGGAGCTGAATGTGGCAATATATTTAAAGACCAGACGTGCTGTTGATGTTCTTTCTTTATTCTACAATCAAGAAATGAAAAGGACTTAAGGATCATCCTATAATTTTCTTAGAAATTATTCTTTCTATTCTTTCTGAAAGGAGTGGCATACATGGTTTATATATAGTCACCAAACACTGCTTCTCTTAACAGAAAATAAAACCAAATGAATCACTGCTCCTTCGATCCTTTAACTGCACAATCAAGAATGGATTACTGAGCAAAGATCCTCGTCAACAGCAGCCGCATAATGCAAGTAGAGAAAAGGCAGACTTACTACACGTAAATACTACTGCTTAGAAGTTTGTTCAGAAATTTCCTTCTATTTATAAATCATCGCTCTGGATTTCATTGTGAATACTTATTTTTTTTACTCATTGCTGATGTTCAACCAAATTATCTTCTACTCCAGTTTGGTTAATCAAACTTTAAATTTTTTTGCAGGTGTGATTCACGTTCAGTCGTAAATATGAACCATATTTGGACCAAAAATTATACATAAACACTAACAACAGTAAGGTCGAAAATCGAAAATAATTAGTATGAACACCGATGGAAATGAGACAGGGAAAGGTGCGTTTCCAATGCAGCGACTTAACGGTCACTGTAGCCTTGCCATCACAGCTATGCGATCACAGTAGCCTGTTCTGATTTCTATACCACGACTTTGGTCGCTCTACAGTACTTCATCAGCTTCATTGCTGATGTCATGGCGGAAGCACCTGAGTTCCTCTATTATCTTCTCGAGGAAGACGAAGGAGAATGTTTGATATTATTGGATCAATCAAAAAGAAATAAACCTTATCAAATGTAACAATTTTTAAAAAATATTCATTTTTTGCATCATACAGTCATCTATGTACTCGTATGCGCACTAGATCAACCAGTTTTAAATCGTCCATGTTAAGAAAAAAAACACACACACACAACTAATTGCGACGCCTATTACGGCTGGACTGCTACCCGCCCGGTCGGAGTCGTACGTCTGGAGATGCATCAATAGAGTAGTTTTGGTTGTAGGACTGTAGACGTGCCATTTGAGATAAGGAAAATAAGCATAAATTGTGAGTCGCGCGACTGTTGGCCACAGCTGTTTGAGTCGCGGCTTTGGAAACGCGCCTTAATTAAGATTAACTGGCTCATAAGAACTACTCTACTTTGCCCCGTAAGGGGCTAGTGCCGTCAGTGCACCTCATGCGGTCCACTGTAGGCATTACTTACGGTTCTTTGCAGCGTGCCTTCGGCCCCTATCCGCAATAGTCCATTTGCCACTCTTATGATTTCCATTGGGGACCTATGAATCTTTTATAGTACAAGGTATTATGGTGTATATCTAATATCCTGGTTTTTCTGAAGTATTTTAACTGGGTTTTCCTCTTGACAACTTTGGGCAAATCCTGAAACATGCAAATCTTCGTCGCCATTATATAAAATTCAATTTTTTTTCAAAACTCTGTAAATTTGCAAGATTATTTGTCATATGGGATGTCTATACCCATGTTTTCATGGTCAAGGATAAATATTGTCACAAAAACAGCCATAACATTTGCAGTTTTACTTGTACAGACATTATGACAAATAAAGTTATAAAAATCTAACAACAATACATGAAATTCGACATACTATTTATTATTGCAAACTATTCTTACAAGTTAAACTTATGTATAGTTAGAGGAATTTATTTCTGGTGATAGAAATTCATTTCTCGCTATAATGTGGTTCGGATTCCACAATAAGCTGTAGGTCCCGTTGCCAAGTAACCAACTGGTTCTTAGCCACATTAAGTAAGTCTAATCCTTCGGGCCAGCCCTAGGAGAGCTGTTAATCAGCTCAGTGGTCTGGTAAAACTAAGGTATACTTTTTTATGTTTTGTGTGTGTATTTTTAACTGCCAAGGCACACAGCTTCTTGCATCATGTACATATATGTGCTCCTAATAATAATAGAGAAATTATATGTTTAGATGTGTAAAGGGAAAACACAAGCTAATTGTCGTCCAACTCATCCTCAGAACAGTCACTGTCATTTTCATTCACTTGACCAGTGACTGTGAAAGAATTATTGCATCGATCTGTGCCTCCACATTTACAATAAATAGTGCAGGGCAACTGGCTCTTTTGACAGGAGCAGGCCGTAGAGCTGCAGGCCTTGTCCACTGCTTTGTAACCACAACTAAGAACAGCAATTAGGCCAGGAGGAGCTGGAGAATCAGAAGCAAATGCCGGTGTTGGGACGCCATCCTTCACCTGCCATCCGAACTTGCTGATGTCCACTGTTGGAGGGCCTCACTGATCAGCTGCTTTCCATAATATCATTTGGAGATGTGCCCACTGTACATGGAGCAGTAGATTGGCATCTGTAGAAGGCATGGCCATAATGCACACTGATTTTCCTTTCTTTCTTGTACATATCCTGTGGTGAGCTGCATTCATTGAGGTGCCTGGAGGCTGGCCATATAGTGCTGTGAAGAACTGTTGGCCTGTTTGCAACAGGTAATTTTCTGAGGCATCTATCTCTCCAAGTATCTCAGATAATCCTGGGAAATTTCCTGCCTGCAAGACATTTAGAGCACTGACTTTTCCTTTATTAAAAGGGTAAGACACAGTGTCACAACCACTTAGCGCATGCATTCCCAATAGCTGCAAACACTTGGGGCCTAGCTTCTCACAGGTTGCATTAATGTCTACAATATTCCAACGTTCCATCTGAACTTTACATGTATGTTGTAGCTGAGTTTTCCAAACCCAGTAAATCTGTAGTACTAGGACATCAGTATCACCACTGTGGATTCTTACTACCCTGTGACACTCAGCTGCCATCAATAAGTATGCAATCATTGTCACATCAGCCTCATCATGTGAAAAGAGACAGTCTTCTTGACTTTCTAGCGTTATTTTATGTTCCATGTTGAAAGAGGATAGTACCCGTGACAGTTGCTTTATGTTTCGTTTATTCTTCACAATAGTATCTCTGTTTGGGAGTAGATTACTGATAGTCAGGTTGCAGTTGGTGGTACCCTCATCACCACGCCGCATTCTCTCATGGTCTTTGGCTGACAGATCATGATACTTATCAAAGACTAACACCTTGTCATTATCAAGAGAGTATAACAAGAGACTGTGCTTAATACTCTCAACAAGGATAGATGCATCAGCACCATGAGGCCATGTAATGTGATAGAGCAGCTGTTGTGTATCCACTATAATGATGCTTGGAGGCACTGGGCTTTGCTGTAGCACACCAAGACGTCTAGCAAGTACAGCTTTGGTGCCCTTTTGCAAACAGCCAAACTCATCAATGAGTGAGGAAGGGACAGCACACAACTCATACTCAAAGATATTTTCTAACTGCAGCTGACGCTGTTGACCTATCATAAGCAGGTGAAGGAATAGGGCTTCCATGTCAAAGACAGTCTTGTTACCAACTATGATGCCATGCTTTAGCCGTTCCATTGTCTTAACGGGGCTGGAAAGTTTTGCATGAAATCCAGATGGTAGTGAATCACAAAATGAAGCTACCATCTTCTCTCCAATTAATAATGCATCTTTAACACTGACTTCATTTGGAGCAACTTGGCCATTGCCAATGTTATACAGGACATCACTCTCACTTTTCAGTGGGTGGGAATGTTTACTAGTTCTGCAGCATCAAGCTTTTGCCTCTTTTCACCTTCCTCTTTGTGCTTCATTGGTGTTATTGCATTGCAGACTTGGCCCATGTACAAGTTTTCCATGGTATCTGAGAGGTAGGCAGAGATAAGGAATGAATCGATCCATTCAGTAATTAGCTCAGGTGACAGTGTCATACCTCTCATACCACCTTTTCCTATTTTGTTAGCAGTTTGTTCACCAAACTGATCACTTGACACAGAGTTCCAAACACCTTCATGATGACGACAGACATGTGCTCCAGCAATTAGGTCTGTCTTGACATCATATGGTAGGTTGCGCATCTCCAGCAAATGCCAGGAGGTATATCTGGTATAATGGAAGTGACCTGCACTGAAGAAGTAAGGCAACATTCCCTCCAAGCATAGTTGTTGAAATAACCAGTCGCCTTCCCTGTCTGCACTAAGAAACTGATGTGCAAGCAGTGTTGGTTTTATGAGATTATCCACCCATTGCTTGCCTTTGGATGCTGCCGTGCTTCCTCCATGTGTGCAGATATTTCATCAAAGTTCTTTTCACCATCTTGAAAAAGGTGCTGCAGCAGGACAACTGTTACCATGCGGAATGCTCTCATAACCCTCACCCATGCCTTTCCGCTCATAATTCCTGTAAGATGTCCAAACGCTGCTCCAACTAGAACATCAAGACCTGTTCCCTTCATTAGTGTCCTTATGCATCCCAAGAACGACATGATTATGTGCATTGCCCCTGGACGAAGTGTAACATCTCTGAACCTTTCTGATTCCTACCACTTGATCTGCTGAGCCACCATGTACAGCTGCATATCAATGGACAGGTTGGCATAAGCTTCTAGCATTATCACATGTAATTTTTACGTAAAGATACAATAGAATTCATGCATAATGATAATAATAAATAGAGCTGCCTTGACTGTAAGTACTACATTTTTACAATAATGAAACTGTATGAATTGTCTTGGGTGAAATTTTGACCATATCTTTTACGCAAATAAACTGTTCACGTACATTTTTGGGTACCGTAAAGAATGGTATTATCGTCAGCTTAACATCTGGCATGTATTATCGTCACCTATCAAAATATTAATGAAATCAAACACTATCAAATAAAGGCCTCAAAAGTTTGTTTTTCTTTTGACAGCTATTATATACTTTATTTAAAAATTATGTTACGACTGATTGGACGATAATAAACGCAGGTCGATAATACCCTCATCGAAGGTCTCCCATAGTGCGTTTTGGCATAATATATACCTGCAACAAAATACTTAATGAGTTTATCATGTTCCTTGACCTTAAAAACATAGGTATAGACACCTTACTATTTATATTATCATGTATAGAAACAAAGATATTGAAGAAACTAGATTTTTTTAGTAATGGCGGCCAATATTTACATATAACACGAGTTGCCCAAAGTTGTCATGAGGACAACTAAGTTGAAAAACCTAAAAAACACCTTAGGATAGCAAATCTATCAAGAAACCTTGTACTATATAACATTCAAAGGTTACCCATTTTCGCAAATGGACTACAACCCCTTTCGTTCCTTTTACTCTACCCCTTTCATATTCTCTTTCTTCCATCTTACTTTCCACCCTCTCCTAACTATTGATTCATAGTGCAACTGCGAGGTTTTCCTCCCGTTACACCTTTCAAACCTTTACTGTCAATTTCAGTTTCAGCGCTGAATGGCCTCATAGGTTCCAGTGCTTGGCCTTTAGCCTAACTTCTATATTCAACTTAACTACCCTACTTTGAACCTCTATGCGAAAGTTTCTCCGGTTTGATCAGGACTACGATATTTGGACATTCCTTTCAACATAATACCAGTTACAAAACAATCGTTTGTGAAATCCTTAACGAGGCAAACATTCCCATCATTCATCTCTGACCTTTACGTTTATGAGAATGAAAAATATAGCAGCATATTACTCATGTTTCCAGAGCAGCATCATTGTCCGCAAAAAAGGGAAGAAAACATTTAGAAGGAAACTCTCGTGTGCACACCATTTTGTATTCATTAGAGTGGTTGACTGACGTAGCGGGCCGGGGGGGGGGGTGCCTTCTATATTTTCACCGCGAAAGGCCTACTGTAAACAGTTCATGGGCTCTTTTACAACGTCTCTGCAGCCAGTATTATGTTGCTCTCTTATTGTCTTTCCCGTACGCTTTGGACTTTTCCCATCTAACTTCTTTAACTTAGTTTTGCTCTAATTTTCGCCGAATATTTATGAACAATACTGGTCCGCAGCCCTGGAAGGGCCATCTCATGTGACTGAACAGCAATACTTACCTGAGTGTGTCATTCAGTGACACCTTCAGCTCAATCTTTCAACTACATACTTTAGTCTCTGGGCTCCAGCACTTATATCAGTTCTGTTGTTTTGTCACAAGTACTATTCACTAATTAATATATATTAAACGCAAGCTATGCAATAGCACTTGAAGGTTCTTTTAGTCTTTTAAAAGATGTAGACGAAGTGGTGATAAACAAGTATATGGGTTTTTTAAAGTTTTAATTATAACATTTAGCAAAAAGATATCTAACATATAATTGATAATAAAAGTGAACAATATGGAACAGTCAAGTGAATATAATAAATGACAAACAAATATCAATAAGTAAAAACGGCCTTCATTTCATCAATAATGACTTTCACAACTTTCATAACACAAGTACCAATAAATTTTACGTACGTAACGAACATGGAAAAATGATTGCAATCTGATTTTACAATTATTATTATATATAATATATATATATATATATATATATATATATATATATATATATATATATATATATATATATATATATATATATATATATATATATATATATATATATATATATATATATAAGCAATAGGTATCTTATTTAATAATATATATAATAGCAATAGGTATCTTTGTTAATAATAACCAATATACAAGGAAAGATACCGAGTACACTCGCGGATACTGTCGTGCGGACGGCCACTTATCCCTTTTGCATAAGGCCACAACCTCAAACATGCTTTCGTGCCTTCGACCGGCCAATAAACTCTTCCTCTCGATCATAGCGATCAGTGCACATCATTTACAGTAACTCAAAACACCGAACACCAATACTTCGGTGCCGATAAGCAGCCAACACCGACGAAGAGCACTTTCAAGTAGGGCTGATGTATAAAATCCAAGGTGGCAGGGATCTCGAGCTCTTCCGCAAAACAGCACCACGAATGAACTGCCGAGTTATTTCTGCTGATTCCTGTTTCACCTCGGAAGAGGGACAAACAGTATTTAAACAACTGTCTGAAACAAGTTAAAACAACCAATCTTCATTACTGTAACAAGAATTCGTTGGTAATTACAGTTGGGTCTTTAACTCGGAAATCGCTATATACATACGAACATTACTTATTATGATGTAAATATAGTAACAACATAAATACTAAACAAATATATAAACACACTGTGACAATACCACCCCCCTTAAAAAAGAAAATAACAATTTTCTGTACTTAACTTATATATCAGTTTCACATCTGCTCAAATAATCAGCTCCAACATTCTCTGAACCCTTTATAACTCTTATATTGAAGTGATATGGTTGTAAACTCAATGACCATCTCATTAATCTTGGATTTAATTCTCGAGCAGTCTGAAGATAAGCCAAGGGCTTGTGATCAGTCTCCAGAACGAAGGAACTTCCATACAAATAGACTGCGAACTTCTGAATCCCCCAGACTATGGCAAGGCACTCCTTCTCCACGGCAGCATACTTAGTTTCCCTCAGTAGCAATTTTCTACTTGCATAAGCAATTGGACGCTTCACTCCATCCACTTCTTGCAGAAGTATGGCACCCAATCCAGAGTCCGAAGCATCTGTACGTAATACGAATTCAGCCTGCAAATCTGGAAGTAAAAGAATAGGTTCGGCAGCAATTTTGTTCTTAAGAGAAACAAAAGCCCGGTCATGCATTTCATTCCACAAAAGGTCATTAGGCTGATTTTTCTTGGTGAGATCTGTAAGACCGGATGCGATGGTAGAGTAATTTGGAGTGAATTTGCGATAATAACCGCACAATCCCAAGAATGAACGTAATTCCTTCTTGGTCCTCGGATGTTTTGCACCTACTATTTTCTCCACTTTATCTTTAGTAGGCCACATTTTATTCTCGCCTACAACGTGTCCCAAATATTCAATTGAATACATGCCAAAGAAACATTTAGTAGGTTTAGCTGTTAGTCCAGATTTTTTTAGTCTCCTCAAAACTTCTTCTACAAGATACAAATGCTCCTCCCAAGTTTTGGAATGAACTATCAGATCATCCAGAAAAAAACTCACACCCTCTAAACCAGCAAATAAACTTCTCATCATCTTATTGAAAGTGGCTGGGGCATTCACAAGTCCAAATGGGAGCACTTTAAACTGGTACAGTCCTAAATCTGTTTGAAATGCAGTATACTGTTTACTATCCTCATCCAGAGGAATTTGCCAATATCCGCGGGATAAATCCATCTTAGAGAAATATATACTTCCACTTAAGCTGGCAAATATCTGCTCTGGGTCACACATAGGTTCACTATCAAAAATAGTTAAGGCGTTCAGTCTTCTAAAGTCTAGACAGATTCGCTTTGAGTTATCACGTTTCGAAACCACTACCATAGGGGCTGAATATGGAGAACTTGAAGGCTCAATAATATCCAAAGCCTTCATAGATTCTATTTCTGAATTCACATCCTTGCGTAAAGCATATGGTATTTTGTAGGTTTTTACTTTAACAATTTCTTCTCTTACCAACCTGATTTGGTGTTTGATCACGTGAGTACGCCCGGGAATGTCCGACATTACCTCTCTGTAGCGGCTAAGGAGAGCCTCCAGATTCTGCTTCTGATTTTCCTGCAATTCCTTATTCAGATTGGTTTGTTCCCAAGTAGGTGAAGGTCCAGCATCAGGCACTAGTAGGGGTGAGAAATCCTCCTGTGGATCCTCCTCGATCACTGCAATTGTACCTCCACTTTCTAGAACTTCTACAGAACTTTGATTTCTAGGAATGTAAGCTTTAAGCATGTTAGCATGATAAAGTTTCCTTTTACCATTTATTTGAATTTCATAATCCATCTTCCCCCTCACACCAACAACAGGAAAAGGACCCTTCCACTGAAGTAACAATTTATTATTAGCCTTTGGTAATAGTAGGAGAACTTCACTGCCAATTTTAAATGTTCTATTTTTAGCCTTTTTATCATAAAAGAATTTATATTTACCTTGCGACTTCTTCAATTCTTCTTGGGCCAACTTACAAGTTTCTTCTAATCTTTCTCGGAGGTTGAATACATAATCGTAAGTAGTTCTTACCTCTTCCTCATTTCTCTCCTTGTCCCACAAATCTCTCAGAATAGCTAAAGGGCCACGCACCGTTCTCCCATATAATAATTCAAAAGGGGAAAACCCCATGCTTGCTTGTGGAGACTCTCGGTATGCAAAGAGAACTGCCGGCAGGTATCTATCCCAAATAGTAGGTTGTTCAGCGCACATCTTTTTAATCATAGATTTCAGAGTTCCATTGAACTTTTCAACTAGTCCATTCGCCATCGCATGATAAGGGGTCGTAGGAAGATGCTTGATTGACAAAAGACCTCTAACTTCGTCCATCATCTGCGATGTAAATTGACTGCCTCTATCAGTCACCATTTCCTCAGGAACCCCGACTCTGGAAAAGAAACTCAACAAGGCATCAGCTACGCGCTCCGTTTCGATAGATGGTAAGGCTATGGCTTCAGGGTATCTGGTTGCATAATCAACCATGGTCAGTATATATTTGTTACCAGAACTACTTCTTGGCAAAATAGGTCCTATCAAGTCAACAGCTACACGTTTAAAAGGAGTGTCAATGAGCGGTACCTCTCCTAAAGGTACCTTCCCAACTTTTCCTCTAGGATAAGTTTTCTGACAAATGTCACACGACAGACAGAATCTCTTTACTGCTGCCCCAATTCCGGGCCAGTAAAATTCCTGCCTTATTCTACCTAAGGTCTTCTCAACACCCAAATGACCTCCAAGTACTCCTTCATGTGCCATGCTCATCACGCCCTCTCGAAGCTTAAACGGCAATACTAGTTGCTTGTGTTCAATACCTCGGTCTGAATATATTCTGAACAACAATCCTCTCTCAAAAACTGCCTTACCTTTTCCATCTCTAGTAATAGCTTTACCAGTTCTTGCATCATCTCGCAGAGCTCCTAAGCTTGGATCCTCTTCTTGCTCTTTCTTGATTTCCTTTGAATCCATGTCCCAAGAAATCTTAGAGTCTGACGCTTTCAGCTTTTGGAATGTAGATTTGGATTTCTGTGCTCCAGCTCTCGTTAATACAGCGCCGGATATGGGTTCCTCCAACCTTGTTGTTCCAGGGATGTTGCCTATAATGAGATCATAAAGAGGGTCATCCATGCACACAGCAAGGGTAGTACCCGTAAAAAATGGTGATTGAATGTAAATTTCAGCCAAAGGATAAGTTTCTACTATATTCTTATTCATATATCTAATCCTACAGCTCTTACCAGTAAAACATTCAACAGGCACCAAGTCTTTTCTGGCTACGACAGTTGTACAACCAGTGTCCCTCAAAACTTTTACTGGGTTTCCGTATAAAATACCCTCCTCAACAGGCATATTAGAAGCAACACTTACCAACTCAGTGTGATCATTTTTAAACACTTTATTATTTATATCCGCAACAGGATCTTTAAAATTTCCTTTATGGCCCTTTCTGGTCCAATAAACAACTTCTCCTGCTGCAGCATGACCATTCTTCTTGGATCCTTTTGCATGTACTAGACAATTAGAAGCCTTATGACCCACTTGTCCACATTTATAACACTTAATAGAGGGTGGATATCTAATGGGTTTAGTCGTCTGCTCAGGAACCGCTTCCCCAGATAAGTCAACTCTGTCACTACGTACTGTAGAAAAATATTTAGAATTATGAAATAAACCTCCATGAGCTTGAACATAACTTTCTGCTAATTCAATCATTTTGTTAAGCGATAATGGTAATCGCTCTCTCAGATGTACCTGCAACTGCCTGCCACAACTCTGCAAAAATTGTTCCATAAGAAATAAATCAGTTAAGCCTTCACATGTCATTTCACACTTTGACATTTCAATCCACCTCTTTAAGAGATGTCTCAATCTAGATACAAATTGTTCAACTAGCTCATTGTTCTGAGGTTTAACTGACCGAAACTTTACTCTGAAACCTTCCTCAGTACAATCAAATCTTTTCATAAGTGATTCAGAAACTTTATTATAATCCAAAGCATCCTCAGGTGAAAGTCTAACGTAAACTTCCAAAGCTGCACCCTTTAAATGTGAACTTAGAATTATAGCCCAATCCTCTTTAAGCCACTTGGCTGCACTAGCAAGAACTTCAAACCTCCTAAGATATGCATCAATATCATCTTTGTTTTCATCAAAATCAGGAATAGAAGGACCTTTAACTTTTACTCTTACCTGGTTACCTTCAGTGTCGGAACCTCCGGTATTAACTGGCGAGTCATTGATTTCTTTTTGCAGTTTCAATTTCTCAATCTCCTGTTTTTGCAAAGATGCTTGTATATTATACAAATGAAGCTCATGAGCTCTATCTCTCTCACTTTTTTCACGGTCATATTCACGCTCTTTTTCTCTTTCCTCACGTTTCCTTTCTCTTTCCTCACGAGCAGCTTCTAGTTTTTCACGTTCTAATACTCGTTCCTTATCTCTAATATCCCTTAAAGCACTTTGTTCATCACTTACAAATCTTCTAAGTTCTTCGCCTTCATAACCAAGCTCTTTGCCGAGAGCTGTTAATTCCGCGATGGAAGACATAATTACCGACTGATTTTCAGATTACTCAATTTTAACACAATTTATCTTTTTAAACCACTGTCTACATCCTGACAAGGTTGCCAGATGTCACAAGTACTATTCACTAATTAATATATATTAAACGCAAGCTATGCAATAGCACTTGAAGGTTCTTTTAGTCTTTTAAAAGATGTAGACGAAGTGGTGATAAACAAGTATATGGGTTTTTTAAAGTTTTAATTATAACATTTAGCAAAAAGATATCTAACATATAATTGATAATAAAAGTGAACAATATGGAACAGTTAAGTGAATATAATAAATGACAAACAAATATCAATAAGTAAAAACGGCCTACATTTCATCAATAATGACTTTCACAACTTTCATAACACAAGTACCAATAAATTTTACGTACGTAACGAACATAGAAAAATGATTGCAATCTGATTTTACAATTATTATATATATATATATATATATATATATATATATATATATATATATATATATATATATATATATATATATATATATATATATATATATATATATATATATATATTATATATAAGCAATAGGTATCTTATTTAATAATATATATAATAGCAATAGGTATCTTAGTTAATAATAACCAATATACAAGGAAAGATACCGAGTACACTCGCGGATACTGTCGTGCGGACGGCCACTTATCCCTTTTGCATAAGGCCACAACCCTCAAACATGCTTTCGTGCCTTCGACCGGCCAATAAACACTTCCTCTCGATCATAGCGATCAGTGCACATCATTTACAGTAACGCAAAACACCGAACACCAATACTTCGGTGCCGATAAGCAGCCAACACCGACAAAGAGCACTTTCAAGTAGGGCTGATGTATAAAATCCAAGGTGGCAGGGATCTCGAGCTCTTCCGCAAAACAGCACCACGAATGAACTGCCGAGTTATTTCTGCTGATTCCTGTTTCACCTCGGAAGAGAGACAAACAGTATTTAAACAACTGTCTGAAACAAGTTAAAACAACCAATCTTCATTACTGTAACAAGAATTCGTTGGTAATTACAGTTGGGTCTTTAACTCGGAAATCGCTATATACATACGAACATTACTTATTATGATGTAAATATAGTAACAACATAAATACTAAACAAATATATAAACACACTGTGACATGTTT
The DNA here is from genome assembly GCA_039081455.1 of Macrobrachium rosenbergii. Lineage (NCBI taxonomy): Eukaryota > Metazoa > Arthropoda > Malacostraca > Decapoda > Palaemonidae > Macrobrachium > Macrobrachium rosenbergii. The sequence continues at coordinate 28,750 of JANJGK010004203.1, read as the reverse complement.
ACGGAAATCGACAACCCCAACGACTGAAAATGTTGGAATTTTCTGCTTTAAAAAAATTATAGTGAGGCTTTTGTATCTGTATCTCTTAAGAATCAGAAGTACGTAGGATACAATTAGGGTGTAAACTCCCCCGGATTATAGAGGACCTTCATATCTCTCCAACAAAGGGCCTTTGAAGCTGCCTTAATACCATTCATTACTACATAAAGCTTAGGTCTGTGTTAGTGAGGCTAGTTATATGACGGTCGTGCACCGTAATTCGCCTCTGGTAAGCGACAGAGTAAATAATTAAGACCAGTTATAATCTCTCTCTCTCTCTCTCTCTCTCTCTCTCTCTCTCTCTCTCTCTCTCTCTCTCTCTCTCTCTCTCTATGTGTGTGTTTGCAATAAATTTCCATTGCTGTTTCTATTTGGCTTCCGGTTGAAAAAGCTAAACATGGTTCATGTTTCTCTTCTAGTAAACCAAATGCACACCAGGAAGGCCAAATCTGACGATTTCCTCCCTTGTAAGAAGAAGAAAAAAGAAATGTCTGTTTCAGGAAGGTACAGAAATTATGAGTTGAAAATAAAAGATAAAATCGCAAGGCATTCATTTCTGTAAATAAAAAGAAAATTACGCATTTTTATTTATTCTTTCGTTAATAAATATGTAATTTTATGTTTATTTTAAAATAAATATGTAACCTAATATGAAAATGGACCACAGCTGGTCTAAGAATTAGGACTTCGTTGTTTTCCGCTCCGAACTCCTTCCCATACCATCAAACTTGGAGTCCAGAGGGAGCCGTGATCCGCGTTCCGATTGTTGGTTAAGGTCCGGGGAAGGAAAGATCAGGTAGGATGGAACGAAAAAGGAAGAAAGTGTGAAGGGAAGAAAAGGGAAAGAAGAAATGGTTGTGTGAAGTAAAAGCTGCAAATGTGGTGTGAATGAAAATGACTTTGGAAGTGAATCGGAGAGACATTTTGCTTGTTGCTGTTCGTGTCGTTGTTGTTGCTGCTGTTATTATTGTTATAGATGAGCAAACACTTACTGAAGGAAACATAGACATCTGGTCTTTCAGTAGAGATATCCGTATAAAATATAGAGTAAAGAAGAATAATAAGAGAGAAATAATGAAGAAGAGTAATTAGGAGATTGGGCAAAAATCGGAAAATGAGAAACGCGAGAGATGTAAAAGAGAAAAGCTGAGTGACTGAAATACTGAAGAACAACTAAAACTCAAACATAAAGTGATTAGAAAATCAGTGACTGAATAATTCTGAAGATTTGGAAATGGGTGGATGGTGGAAGAAATATTTTTTTGGAAATAGAGGTGGAAAAGAGATCATTCGTAAGAGGAATACAAGGAAAGAATTTTGTTGATGAATAAGTAAATAGAGCACGTGCCCGTAAACAAAGATGATGAACAATAATTCAGAAAATGTCAAGTCAAACCAAGGAACACCTTAGAATTGCCAAAACAATTCTGTCACCTTCGCACTCTCTCCAGTGTTGTTCATGCCATCTCCTAGATATAGGTAGTGGGATAAGACAATACTAAAAATCTGCTATTGTCCATTTTATCTTTGGCCTCTTTTGCGATGCAATAAGTAAATCACTTGATCCAGATGCTCTATAATTCCACTTGAGGTGCATTGAAAAAAACAATCTTGAAATGTTTTATTGTGGAAATTCCTTTACCATAATATTCTTCTTTTAGCTGTGACACAAGAGGAACATAGGAACTTTCGATCAAGAAACAAGGTCCTGCTTAGTTTGAAATTTTACCAGTGAAAGGTGTTTTGGAGGGAAAGTTTTAAAAGAAGAAGAAGCAGCATCCTTCTCATATTCAATTTAGGTAATAAATGATCATGTGCTTGTTATTTTTGGGAGTTTGTTTGGTGTTGAGTGGCTAGTGTCGTCCATCGAGTACTTTCATATTTTCTCCTTATCTTGCAAATAACTGAATTTTACCTATAACGACATAAGACTTTGAACATAAGAGAAATTCACATCTAAATAAAAAAAAAAAAAGATAGTGCATTTGAAATAGGAAAAATGCATCCTTATATCATAGCTATTAAAAGGTAAGCAGTAATTCTACCTGTTAAGAAAAAAAAAATCTATTTGATTGCACATGCTACAGTTCCAGAGAAACAGACCTCCGTATCTCCTCATCGTAGAGCCAATTGACTGGAAAACGTTTTGTGTAAAAAGAAACAAGAAATCTGAGAAAATAGGCAGCTAGATTACTCATTACGGAATTAGTCAATTGTAGAGCAGTACTATGTTTTTGTATTGATGAAATTAGGAATTTTTACAAAATCAACAAGATATGATTTTCTCTTTCAGTTGACAAAGTCTCACGAAGATTTCCCTGCCTTTGTTGGCTAAGGCAAAGAGGAAGGTAATTAGGGTCCTGTGAAAGTTAAGGAAGAATATGGGGCGTGTGGTTTGGGGAGAGTTGTTAAGAACGATTATTGTCTAAACAATTTTAAGGCTTGAAAATTCTATTAATGTAAACGCAGCATTTGCTTTCATTCTTCTTTCAGTCTTTTGGCTCTCCAGTCAGGTGAGTGTTTCCTGTCATTCATGGATAAGCTTTGGAATTTTTCTCCTGTTTCTTGTCTTCTCCTCTTATAACCATTTCTCCTTGAAGAGGCAGGAATATGGCTGCCTTAAGAGTCGAGTCTCTCCCTCCCTCAATGTTTGAAGGTGCCTAGGTCAATGGATGCATTAGGGCACTTCGTTTCAAGTTGTATTGGGAATTTCACTTGGAAAGTCTCCTTGTAGCTTAAAAAAATAGACTAAAATTTTTATGTGGAATTTTGTTAATTTTTAAATTTCACAAACCAGTCATCTTCCGCAAAGACAATCAAGCACACGTGTCAAAATGCTTCATAGTTCATCCGTTCTTAGATATTCCACTTTAAAGCTAATCACTAAAGAAAATACAAACAACGATAAAAGGAAAATTCCGACTTAATTACAGCAATAAGTAGTGGGCCCAAGAAAATGCAATTCTAGTATAATAATCATAAAGTTGTCCAGGAGAAAATGTATTCATTACTTAATTTCCTTTGCATCTGGAAATCCAATCTTTTCTCATTTCTGTTTTTTTTTTTTTTTTAATGGAATAGTTGATTCACTTTTAAATCTAATTCAACGAATAATAATTAAGTATTCACTTACCATGCATATTCACCTCTTTTATGAAATTTCCATTGAAGCATTATTTTTGTTCTGGTAGAACTACTTTATACTATAAGTGCTAATTAAGACAGGGATTTATCATGAAGTTCTAGTTCAAATCACTTATATTTTCATAAAAAACTAAAGAAAATCCATTTATTTTCTGAAATTTTATATCATCTTAATTAATGCAGTCTCATGACTGTTTTCCTCCTGACATCATTTTGTTAAATTATCTGATTTCCCAGGAAAAGCCATTCTTGAATGTGCAGAGGAAATGAAGCGATAGCGGAATGATATACGATTCCAAACTGGAGAATTTCTTTCACCATAATGACTTTACCTCTTCGTTTTCTATTCCGCGAAAAACATCAGGGCTCCATTTCATGCTTCGACGATTTGTTAGCGTGCGTGGGACTGCAACAGCCCCCACAACTGCTGTTAATAACCAATGGCAACAAATCACCTAGAGGAATAAAACCATCTGAAATAAAAGGGGGTATGATGGGAAGGACGCAAAATGTTCTCTGCAACATGACGGGGATCGAACTTGTGTCCTTGTCATGTAGAGTGTCTTGTCACACCCTCAGTTTTCCTTTCCGTGCGTCACGAAAACAAGCAATATGTAAAGTCAAAAGAAGCTGGGTTTCTCATGACGCTTCAAGAGTTTTTTCTGGTGGGAAAATGAGAATAAGAACGGTACAACCGATGAATTATCCTAATATACAGAATGTGGTCTGCTACACAGATCGTTTATCGCAAACAAATAAAATTCATGGAAATTATGGATCTCCTTTCTTTCAATAAACAAGTCATCTTTTAGAATAACAATGCTGAATGGGCCAAGTAGTTTATTTTCTCACCTTAGTCTGAGCGTTTGTGAAGATATGGATTAGCAGGATACCTCAAGAACGGGTTAACAAAACTGAATGACAGCGGATGGAAATCTTCATTTGTTGGACTTTGATGAGGATTTTACGATATGCCGGCGGGGGAATACCTTGTTACCTCCGTCATCTTTAACAGTTTAGAAGAACACAAAATGAGAAAACGTAGCCATTGTTTCAGTAAGTAAATTTGATAAGGATTGACAAAGTCTGACAGAGGTTACATCTTTACCCATATAAGACCTTTCACTGAAGAAAAATATGTTCATAGAAGTTGGCTTTGCAGGAGGTATGTTCTCCGCTGAGTGCTATTGATAAACACTTGCCTTAGCGAAATGACTACAAGCGTGGAGAAATAAGAATCCGACATGCAAGGGGAAAATCATTTTAGGAATGAGGGAGCAAGGAAAATTGTTTTGTAAATAGAGTTCGAGATGTGTTCATAAATAAACTTAGAGAAAGAGATGAGGATATTAACAAGAAAAAAAATTAAGCATAGGCATTGAAAAACAATTAAAAAGGCAATCGATTGCAATTGAATTGGGAGGGGGGGGTGGGGAAGAAATGACGTCCTTCACTTGTTTCTTCCGCGTTTTCCTCTATTTTTCCCACGAAGATTTCTAAACAACAATTTGCTTGTCCGTCTTTTGCCTGATCTATCTCTCTCTCCTGCCCTCACACCTACTGCTATTGATTCGGACTTGCGGTATCGATAGTATATGTCGTCTGTATTCATCAGAAACGTTAACGTTTGCACTAGTCTTTGACAGACTAGTGCAAACTATTTACTTCAAGGCTGAATGAGGAAAAAACAGTAAATTGCGCTCCCCTACTTATCTTAATTTTCAGAGAACAAACATCGCATACAGGACGCCTAATTTCGCCGTCGCCTAAATCCAGTTCGAAAGTTGTGTTGATGTTTACTAATCGTGGTTGGCTGCAATCTCTTTCCTAGAGAGCTTTTTCGTTGTTTATTTATTTTTTTTTTTTTTAAGGAAGCAATGAGGCCATTAACTGACAACAAGAAGAAAGGGTTTTCAATCAAGTTCTTCAGACAAGAAATAATTGTGTTTTCCACAGCAAGACAAAATGAGATTCGCGTGCACGTACATGGGATGACCGTAATAACAGGGAAAAATCCAGTTTCAACGTTCACTTACTACCATATTTAAAGCTAGACTGAACGACTAGGACTCTAATGGACCGCACACCCAGGATAGCCAACAGAATTATAATAGCCCGCAGCTGATTATAGACAAAAATGCATCTATTCTGAAGCAACACCAGAGAGAGAGAGAGAGAGAGAGAGAGAGAGAGAGAGAGAGAGAGAGAGAGAAAGCATTTGTTTGAAATGATTATCTTTAATCTTGATAGTAACAACATAAAGTGCAATGTTCACTCATTCCTCTATTATTAAAATTATTAACGTACGCATTCCTGAATAACAGCAGAAAACAAACACAATGTTCTTGCTGTCAGTTCATTTGAATACTGCATTACACAAACCTACAAAATTTCATATGTAAACCTGATGGTGAGGATATGCATGAGCTCATAATATTTATGGCCTGAATGATAATGAGATATAAACAATTCTCTCATCATCCTATAAAAGGAAGTCAAGATCGAATTTTCTTCCAAAGCTGTATTGCAATAAGTGTCATGTTTTACACCATCATCTTGGTGAGCAAGCGCCTAATAAATCTGGTAATAAAATCATGAAATGACAATCATTGCTGTCGCAAATGGTAACAAAATTGCCCATCAAAACTTTACGTCAGGCTTTTTCTTATTACGGGAAAATGGGATCGCGATTTTTATACGAACAGGAGGAAATGACTTCTGTTTACAAGTACAATATTATTTTTCAATTATGAATAGTTTTACATTTTAGTTTTCTGTAAAAGAAAACTATTATTCCGGCTTTGTCTGTCCGTCCTCACTTTTTTCTGTCCGCACTTTTTCCCGTCCGCACTTTTCCTGTCCATCCTCCATTCATCAAACATACCAAAATGCATCCCTCTAGCCTCTGTAATTTTTTTTTTCTTATTTAAGGTCAAAGTTAGCTATAATCGTGCTTCTGGCAACGATATACGGTAGCCACCACCGGGCCGTGGTTAAAGTTCATTGGCCGCGGCTCATACAGCCCTAGACCGAGACCACCGAAAGACATCTATTTTCGGTGGTCTTGATTATACGCTTTAGTGGTTGTACAGAAAACTCGATTGCGCCGAAGAAACTTCGGAGCATTTTTACTTGTTTTATATTGTTTTGAAAGATTTTAACGCTGGTTATTTTGATGGACAACTACTCACTGGATTTCAACAAGATTTTACTTTCAAGTTACTTCATTTCTTGTGATATTGACTAACTCATGAAATATTGCTAATTCAAAAACATTTAACTGAACTCGTTTTATAAGAAGCTGTAATTTTCTCTAAGCAGCATCTCCAAATGAGTAGAGATCTAGCAAAAATAAATCTGAGGAATCGAAATGTTTACTCTCAGTTGCCATTGGACAGCCAGGTATGAGAACTTTGTAATCTAGAGGAGTTTCAGTTAATGTGTCTTTTCATGCGCTAAAATAATAACAACTATTTTTAATCTCATGACTCTGGCTGAAAATAGTTAACTTTTATTTCATAATAATAACTAGTTACATCTTTCCTTTTTGTTGGTAATCCCGTATCCTCAATGGTCAAGAGATGATGCAGAATCTGTTTTACCGAATGAACGTCGATTTTTGTTTGCTTTATATTAGGCTCTCAACCTATTCTGCTCAGGCATCATTGTTTGAGAAACAATGTTGTTTCATTTAATTGAACTTGTACATATATAATGATACATTTATTTTGTCATGCGGAAAAAAAAATTTTAACAACAAAAATAAAAGCCAATAAAAAGGAAAAAGTGTAAGTTGTATATACTGAAATGCCCTTTATGATTTTATGCTTCACTTTTTCCAATAACAAACGCTTGTCATCTCTCTCAAGTCGCTGGAGCCGAAAAGACGAAGAATGTAGGCATTTTTTTCTCATCACTGTCACCCTACAGCCAGTCTATGAGTGTGAAAGCATTGATGACTACAGTGATAATGATAACTATTAAAAAGCCACACTTTGAAAAGATGAAATGGGGAAGTTTAAATGGCCTTTGGTAGAAACGCTTCATACACTTGGTTGGTTCGTTATGCGTTATAAAATGTCACGTAGAGATTTTAACTCAGTATTCAAGCCATTAATATTTTCGATAAGAGAAAGAAAGGGATATTTAAGATCTAGAAAAAGTCTAATATTCATCCCTCAAAAAAATAATTGATTATTGAATAGCTACTGTAATACTAATTTCTCCTTGAGCTGATGCAATTATGCAGCAAAGTTCCTCACTCGACCCATGTGTGCAAGTTGGCGCCAGCTTTGTGGCTGGGGGTAAACCGGCGACGGTTTTCTCACGGGGGTAAATTTTCACTTGTTCGCTTAGCGCCATGGAAGCCAAGTAGCCTATAAGCACCGGCTCTATGGGCCCTTCGGCCTGAAAGGAACTTACTTATATATATATATATATATATATATATATATATATATATATATATATATATATATATATATATATATATATATATATATATATATATATATATATATATATAGTGTGTGTGTGTGTGTGTGTCTGTGTGTGTGTATGTATAGTTATGCTCTTTACTGATATATATCTTTCTTGGGTCGACATTCTACTTTGGCTCTTGGTCCCAGTGCGAATTCTCTTATCTTTCTTTTTTCCTTATATCCTCTTCACCGTTATTTCTCCATGAAGCTTCTAATTCTGTTGTCTGTTTTCCGACATCATCAGTAACACCAACAAATTTCCAGTATCAAATTTTTTATAACGAATTTCGTCAGTCACAACATTTCTTGCGGAAACCATTTCTCCCATGTTTTCCAAAGCAACTCTCTCTTGTTATTTTTCTTCTTTCCTGCCGTTTGTCTCTTCCAACATTTCCTCATCAAAATTTCTCTGGTACAACATCCTTGCTCCATTTTTCCCCACCGTCAGGATACACACCTCGTAACACCTGACGCCTCGGGAACCTTGAGTGGTTAGTCTTAAACACACACACACACACACACACGTGCACGCGAAAATAATTACAAGACAAGAAAGGTTTCACTAACCTCAAAAATTGCCTTCGAATAAACATTTTTCCTAGAGTGGCGGTTAATGTAGGGGTACTTTGTGTGTGTGTGTGTGTGTGTGTGTGTGTGTACATATGTGTGTGAGGATACCCTTTCTCTGTGAAAGTTTGGTTGCTGATTGTAGTAAGTAACCCTATTTCCAGCAAACCGGTTTTCGATGAGGTTTCACACCTTGACTTACTACGAAATACACCATTCTTCGCTTAGGTTAACAGGCACAGATGGACTTTTTTCTTCAAGAAATGGGCCCAAGTCGTTTTCCCTACTTGATTCGAACTCCATATAGGTAATGCTTATGACGTTATGTATAATTAAAAATCCATCGTACAGTAAGAATACAAAAGCCCGATAGATCATGCTCTAATTAATATATTTTATTTGGAAAATGAATGTTTTTAATCCATTGTCTTCTGAACATGCTGGTAACTTTAATTTCGATAAATATAAAACCAGGCTTATTTATTAAATTGGCGACAATTTTGTGTTTCTGTAGGTGATTTTATTCGTGACACCGGGTTGTGTAAATGATTCCACATTTGTGACATTTTGCCTAAATTAAGTTAATGCTATTTTGGAATAATGTAACTCTATGATATTTGTAGTCTTTTTATATATATTTGAATTATTATAAAGCATTCTTGTTTTCAAGATATTCAGTCATTACCATATATACACATACATTTTTTTCTACTTAAACCTCCTGACAAAATTCTCTTAATCCACAACGCAACTCAGATCAGCCGGAGGTCAGGCAAGTGAAAAGCTTACATGCACTTATTCCATCTCTGTGTCTGTCTGTCTGTCTGTCTGTCTGTCTCATACTCACACATACTTATATAAATTCTTATTTTTTTATTCTTTTCCATGGTGAAGTTATTGTAAGGTATAAATTTAAGAGTACTGTTGTTGGAAGTGAACTATATTTCTTTCAATAACCTCGATTCCATGGTATTTGAAACCTACTATTTCAAATATTCCTGAACCGTATTGAGGTATATTACCAAAGATGGTACAGCTATGCTCTTAAGTGATACGACATGATTGCATATGATTTCGTTCAAAATTCACGAACTGGCAATCTAACACGCTCCATATTTATCTCTTCTTTCAATGCGAAAACGCGATTATTTCATGCAATAAGGCCATAATATGTTTCATAAGAGTGAAATCTGTCACATATTTCAAAACTGTAAGAAAATGTCACGTGTAGCCAATTTCAGAAAAAAACAGTTACGAAACATTTTCAAAACTTTCATTTACTCGTCGCTGATGCGTTTGACAAAAAAAGTCATCATCAAACCTCAGTTCAAATGCTGAAATAATCAAAACAAGTAAAAAATCAGCCGAAGTTTCTTCGGCACAATCGAGTTTTCTGTACAGCATATAGTGCTGAATGGAAATTTCAGCCACGGCACATGAAACTCAGCCACTGTCCGGTGGTGGCCCCGGCCACGGCCCGTGAAAGTCTTAGCCTCGGCCCATGAAACTATGCCACGGTCCTGTGGTGGCCTGCGCTGTTGGGCCCTACAGCGGTGCCAGAAGTATGTTTATGGCTATTTTAACCTTAAATACATTAAAAACTAATGAGGCTAGAGGGCTGTAATTTGGTATGTTTGATGACTGGAGGGTGGAAGATCAACATATCAATTTGTATCCCTCTAGCCTCAGTAGTTTTTAAGATCTGATGGTGAACAGCAAAAGTGCAGACAGAAAAGTACGGAAGAACAGACAAAGCCGTCACAATAGGTTCCCCTTACAGAAAACTAAAAAACTAAAAAAACTTGTCATAACATTGATATTGCTTGCAATGCGATCATAGAATTTGAAATAGTCCTGTTTGATTGTTTTTATGTCTCAACATTGCAAACATTTAAATAATTAGATGCGACAGTATTACTGTAACTAGAACGCATCCACCGATATGAACGTGTGAGCGGAGCGCGTGTGACGAAAACATGGAGTGGCAGTGCAATATGAACCACCTGAAACATAGGTCTATAGTGAGTAGCGACGATGAAATTATCTTGAAAACATTTATTTTTTTTTTATTTATTAGAGGAACATTTGGATTTTCATTAAATTAATATTACTTGTTATATTTCTTAGCCACTTGAAAAATTATGGCTTACTAGTAAATTATTCTTTTGTTGAAGCCAAGATTTTGCTCCTAGGCCTAAGTGTGTTAGATATCTTTACTTATTATAAATACATTGCACTTAGTATTCACATCTCTATATTAACAATTTCTGGCCAGAAAGCACATGAAGTTATCTACACATTCTTGCACTTCAAGTTACCATATGAATGAATAAATTATACATCAAAAGCGTTCAGAAGGACTTTCAAGAAAATTATATTTTAAGCCAGTCAAAAAACAAGTGCTCCATAGGCCTTAATATAATAGATATTTCGATTAATAGCCATCTTCTCCATAAATCACCATCATCTTTTATTCTTCAAAGAGCAGGTAATCTTTACAAATAAATTCTTCAGTAACAGAGGATTATATTATAGTTTTAGGCTTATAAACTATTTTGCAACATACAGGGAGCTTGAATACAGCCTAAAACTTCAACATTTAAAGAAAACTTGTTGTGATTCATATTCCTATTTTGAAAATGTTGTTATGACTGTTGAGCTTATTAGGTTTACTGTTATAATGCTAGTTCCTCGCTGGGTGAGCGGCTTCCATTCTCAACTACCACTCTGTTGGTCGTGAGTTCGAATCTCCGAGCGGCCAGTGAAGAACAAGAGGAATTTGTTTCTGGTGATAGAAATTCATTTCTCGCTATAATGTGGTTCGGATTCCACAATAAGCTGTAGGTCCCGTTGCTAGGTAACCAATTGGTTCTTAGCCACGTAAAAATAAAGCTAATCCTTCGGGCCAGCCCTAGGAGAGCTGTTAATCAGCTCAGTGGTCTGGTTAAACTAAGATATACTTAACTTAACTTGTTATAATGCTGCAGAGGTAGTTACGTTGACCAGCCCGAGAAGCATGTTTAATCGCTCTGTCCTTGACGGCACCGCTAACCTTATCACACTGTGCTTCGGGCTAAACAATGTAAAAGAAAAAAACCAGTTCCAGTCACACAGATTACGAGTTATACCAATGCATAAAAGGGATTATATTTTTATAACCATAGCAAAAATAATGTTAGCTGTGAATTCGCAAACTTGTCGACATGTACGACATTGGAAATAAAAAAAAAAAGGTTTAATAATACTTGGCAACGCTATGTTGCATCTGAGATTATGGACGATACAAAAAGAATCATATAGCCTTAGATTTGAGCATTACTGTACCATATATTTTGACCATCTGTTTCCAGAAACTTGGTTCCTGGGCACTTTCTAAAAAATAATCTATTTAGCTTTGACGAAGGGCGCAATTCCCAGCATTCGAGGAGTAATACCAAAGAAGTCTTCCATTCTCTTCTTCATTCCTTCAATTTCTATTAACATTAATTTCTTGGAAATTTATTGTATATTTTTTTACGAATAGGCCTTATTGGCAGAATAGGCAAATTAAATTCAAGAGAAATCATTGCTAAAAAGGAAGACCGTGAGAGAATAGCTGAGTTGGCTGATCTCTACTTACTCTGTGTAGTGCGACCTGTATCAGAGCAAAACAAATGAATGGAGGGAAAGTGCCTGGAACCCAAGTTCCTGGGGACAGGATCAGAAAGCTTACCATCTATAAAAGAAAAAAAATCTTATCAAAGTGGGTTTTGAAGAGTCATTAACAAGGGCAGCCAACATGTTCTTCGTTTGTAATGACATGCAACGTAAGTCCCTCGAGCCGCTCAAAAGAAAAATACCTCAATATGGAGACCTTATTTGGATGTAAATTATGAGGTTTGTCAAACATGATTCTATATTTACGGAACTCTCTGAAAGAGGATGGAGGTCCATTCTTGCTTTTTTGTCATGTATATATATATATATATATATATATATATATATATATATATATATATATATATATATATATATATATATATATATATATATATATATATATAAGTGAATGTTTGTGCGCTATAGAAATCCAAACTGCTCGGCCAATCTAGACAAAATTTGGCTCGTGGCCATCATTTGACCCAACTTAGATAATAGGGTAGGTTTTAAACCTGTACCCCTTTCCCTTTCCCCATCCTCCATCCCCCTTCCCTTTGTAACTTATGTGGTAAATAAACTCTACAGGTTTATCAACCTTATTTCACGTGCATCAACCTTATTTCATGTGCAAATAAACTCTATGGGTTTATCATACCTTAATCCATATACTCGATACCATATGAATATGTTTTGAAAATGCTTTTCTTTCCTGTGATTAATAATTCTGTATCAAGGTTTAGACAGTCACCACAGTAATACCTTGATAAATGTTCAGTCACCACAGTAATACCTTGATAAATGTTCAGTCACCACAGTAATATCTAGAGAAAAGGGACAATCAGCACAGTAATAACTGGATAAAAGGGACAGGCAGTACATTAATACCTGGATAAATGGGACAGTCACCACAGGAATACCACCTGTATAAAAGGGACAGACAGAACCGTAGTGCTTGTATAAATGGGACAGTCACCACAGTAATATCTGGGGGAAAATGAAGAATAAGTTTAAGTTCCGTTCTGTATTTTCAATTAAGGTTTTACACTTCCCTCCGTAACACAGCTGTTACGGGGTCTTGGTTTGCTCAAGTCTAGTGGTTACGAGAATGCAATGAAGTCTTTGGGAGTTTTCCCCCAGTTTTGAGATAAACTTCGCAGTGCTTCCCTAACCTCTTTCCGCCCTTTCACCCCAAGTCCCTCTCTTTCAGAAGTACACAACAACACGAGTGACGGCACAGTATCATCATTCAGTATACGTAATCTTGCTTCATGCTTGTGTATGTATTCACAGTCGCCTTCGATCCAACTGCTGACACATCGTGGTTGGTTTACCCTTCAGAGTGCGAACATCCTTCTTCGGGACTCACTGACGTCAACTAAGAGAAACGTTTCTCTAACCACCTCCAAAACTTGTTTGAAGGATACAGCTTCTCACGGGCCAGTAATGTCATCTAAGCATTTCTCTAATTGCTGCTGTTGACTAAGCGTTTCTTCAATCACTGCCATTTAGTTAAGCATTTCTTATATCACTACCATTAACTAACTACACACTCATCTCAAGATCAATCTCTTTCCCAGGATTCCTTTTGCAGTCTCGAATGTCAGCAATTGTCAGCACCCATACTCGACTTCGATCCATCTGCTGACGCATCGTGATTGGTTTCTCTAATCACTGCCAAATGTTGTTTGAAGATTACAGCTTTAACTAACTGTGCACTCATCGCAAGAATGCTCTCTTTTACAGTCTCGAATGTCAGTAATCGTCAGCAGCTCTCTAATTTACGGACGTGCCGTTCTAATGACTTTCTAATCACTGCCAAGTGTCGTTGAAAAGCATGTATACTTTCGATACCCAGGATCCCCTCCCAGTATCCCCGTTATATATATATATATATATATATATATATATATATATATATATATATATATATATATATATATATATATATATATATAAACCAATAAGCATAAATAATTTTTTCTATATAAATAATCATTTAATTATACTGGACATGTAGCGAATAAGAAAATATCCACATGCATAGGAATCCATCTCAGGAGGGATATCTCTGCACGTATGCAATTCTGCTCATCATAGCCTTTTTATCATTTTCTAACAGTGAATATTATCTATATATATTTGTGGACAGACAGACAGATTACGCGTGCTGGGATCGTTCTAAGGCCCTTGTCCAGAAAATAACCCATTTACTATCAGTTTCCACAAACTATTAGACACACGAGAGGTTGTCAACTGTCGTCGGCTGCAGCTAAGGTGAAAGTGGGCGTATGTCTGCAGTCCCCTTGCATACAGGTTGACGAAAACAAAAGAGTTAACATTAGGAAAATCACTTTAAGTGAAAAATAACTTCAATTGAAAAATTATTATCGATGTAATACCAACACTTAATTTCCTGGTTATTGTATAAAACATTAGTACAGGCACAAACAAATGGACCAGCTTTGGTAGCAAAGTACTGGCATAACCCATCATTCACAGCAACTGAAAAACAGACGAACGTTGAAAAGAGTGAGGGAGGAAAAACCGAGCTAATATTGTCCTGAAGAGTAAAAATAATTCTTTCCTAATGAAGTCTTGGAAGCTCATTAAGGAAGATCAACAAAACGACAGCTGTGGCCTCTTGGGTATAATGACATTCATAGCAGGTCGTCTAACAATTACAACGAAATATAACTTTTTTTTTTATTACTATATTCTTCAATCCTTGGCTCCAGAGAGGTTTATTGGAATTGCCCAAGCTTTGCAGATTTGTTTTGTTTACTTATTGTATCAATTTAATTTTTTTTTTTTTACAGTTTAGTGAACCTATTTATGAGTGTACTTTTCAGAGTGAAAAGTACACACATACATGCACGCACATTCACACACACACACATAAATATATATATATATATATATATATATATATATATATATATATATATATATATATATATATATATATATATATATATATATATATATATATATATATATATATATATATATATATATATATATATATATATATGCACACACACATATACATATATGTATATATAAATTTTATCCAGGTATTACTGTGGTGACTGCCTAAACCTTGATACAGAATTATTAATCACAGGAAAGAAAAGCATTTTCAAAAATATATTTCTATGGTATCTGGTAAATGGAATAAGGTATGATAAACCCGTAGGGTTTATTTGCACGTGAAATCAGGTTGATAAACCTGTAGAGTTCATGTACCACATAAGTTACAAATGGAAGGGGGATGGAGGATGGGGGAAGGGGAAAGGGGTACAGGTTTGAATCCTACCCTATTATCTAAATTGGGTCAAATGATGGCCATGCGCCAAATTTTGTTTAGATTGTTCAAGTGGTTTGGATTTCTGTAGCGCACAAATACTCACTTATATATATATATATATATATATATATATATATATATATATATATATATATATATATATATATATATATATATATATATATATATATATATATATATATATATATATATATATATATATATATATACATATATATATATATGAATTTTGAGATATTCTCAAGCACGCGTTAATTCGTGCTGCGTTTGATATATATATATATATATATATATATATATATATATATATATATATATATATATATATATATATATATATATATATATATATATATATATATATATATATATATATATATATATATATATATATATATATATATATATATATATATATATATATATATATATATATATATATATATATATATATATATATATATATATATATATATATATATATATATATATATATATATATATATATATATATATATATATATATATATATATATATATATATATATATATATATATATATATATATATATATATATATATATATATATATATATATATATATATATATATATATATATATATATATATATATATATATATATCCAACGCAGCACGAAGGAACGCGTGCTTGAGAATATCTCAAAATTCACATAAGAAGGTGAGTAACAACCGGGACTTTGAACAAGTACTTTCGTAATATTTTGCTATGTTCAAATACGTGAACATAGCAAAAAATGTAAAGTTCCCATTAAATATGACGATTTCATTATTGTGGGTAAAAACCCCAGCCCAAATGAATTATTGATCCTCGAGAGTCTCTTCATCAAACAACTTGTTCCGCAGTTGAACACCCAGTCCACCTTCACGCCCATGCACCTTCCTTAACCTGTTGTTTTTGTGTCCATTCCTTTAGTTTTTGTTTATCTCTTGCCATGGTAGGTCGACCCCTAGTGCTCCTCAAATATTTCTTATCGTTTTGCATTATTTTATTTTTTATTTTTATCTGAACATTTAATCAACATATTTGCTTTCAATTTCTTTAGTGTACTTTTATGTATGTGTGAAGTTTTGGTTTTCATATCAATTAGTGTATAAACGAGTTTTTAGACAACTTGCAAATTCACATTATTTAATTGATCATTGTTTATTGTACAGAACCTTGAGGATACATTCAGCTGAATACTAAACGCATCGGAATAAATTGTAATACTTTGCCATGTTTGTTCCTGCTCCTGCTCCCTGTGTATTATATATATATATATATATATATATATATATATATATATATATATATATATATATATATATATATATATATATATATATACTGTATATATATAGTTATTGTTTGTTGCTAACTGGTAGTTCACAGCTATCATAGGCCTGAATTATAATACCAGCCATTCATCCCAGTCGAAACAGTCTGAGCTCATATATTTGATTTAAAAAGGGCTTTGTTTAGATAAGTACTTTGATAAACAGTCTCGGAAGTGTTTCGTTTCCTTGACTATCTGATATGTAATATCTTGACTGCTCCACTAATCAACTGTTTTGATCAGGAGCGAGGGATCTGTTCATCTTTACCTGATGGTAGAAAAGGGGAGTAAATTAAATTACACAAACACGTAAAAAGTAAAATGTATCTGATCAGTATGAAGAACTTGCAATGACATGGCCGAATTGCAGGTAATCCTCAGGATAAAGAAGGCCCGAATTAAAAGAAAATAAAGAAAAAAAATGAATAATGACTACGATAAAACCAGAGAAAAGAGGAACGTTTGAATAGATATTAGAGCAGAAGGATGAGATGAGTGGGCTAAGAGACTACGGTAGAACAAAATAACGATGTCGATAACACTTTCACTCCGACTTTTGCACAGCTGGGTTTTCAACAACCTATTCACACTAATGAAATCATTAAACCATAAAGAAATATATAAAATCAACCCTAGGAAATTTAGAAAGTTCTTATTTTATTTAAATTGGGGATTATTTGGTCCCCGTTAGTATCATACAATCACACTTGCACACTCGAGTTTTTACAGCTTATTCATATTAATGGAATCATTAAACCATAAATATGCATATATCTTTGTTTATTTCATTCTGAGTGCTGGACCAAAAATACAGCTGTGAAAACCCTGCAAGGATAATGTTATCTCAGTTTGCATAAGATTATAAATGCACGAAAAATAAATAATAGGAAAGAACTTACAATCACTAAAACCATAGTAGATACACTTAATTTAAATTTCACACATCAGCTAATATAATTTATGCAGTGTAAATTGCAAAAGCAGAAGAACGTGTACTCAGGTTTTAGAGCTGGCTTCTTTTGACACTGTTGACAGCATACAAATGGTGTCTATGAATGTTCTTGGGAGGTTCTAGCATGTAGAAACGTTTAAATACTAAAAGCCCCACAAAATGGATATCAATGCAGGAAAATCCCATTTCAGTACTATGAAACAATTTTTGGAATTAAAAGCACCCTTTAGGATGGAAAGGGTCTATAAAAGCAATTGAATTAGAAAAGACACCAGAAGGTGCATTCCCAGTGTTGAAGAAGGGAGGAAACAAATTAGCAAAGAAAACAGAGGTCATGCGCACATCAAACCATGAAACACACCTAATGAATGTATATGAATGAAGGTGGTGTAAAACAATATACAAAGATAATCAGAGATTACATACGTAGGCCTAATAAAAGTGGGATAAAAACTAGAAATGAAAGCAAGAGAAAAAAAAAAAGGGTTAAAGGTATACCCATTTTAAGAATAATAACAGGAAAAGGAAATAGATTAATTTCAAAGCTCAGTGATGACACCATGTAATTATTCTTTTTCCATTTCACCCTAAAATAACAATCAATAAAAAAAAAAAACTGAAGCATTAAGCAGAGAGCAGACCCCCCCCCCCCCAAGTCATGAACACGGATAGAGAATTAACTTAATCCATGAAAATGCTTATAATCTACAATGAAAAAGATGGTTTCCCTGTTTACAGATCAGCAAAATAATCCTCACTGATATCCATTGATGCGCATGTAACTTAATAGTTATTAAACAAAGGATATTTTAAGCAAATAAAAGCATAGATACGCAATAATTTGATAGATAGTAAATCCCTTACTGACAAGAAACACCGACTGGGCCAAAAAATGATGAACAGCTGAATAAACCGAAAAAAAATTAATGAACAACACAAGGGAGAGAAAATCCCATTAAAGAGTGGGGTAGGAGGGAATGACATTTTAATCAGGAAAAGGAAAAATAACGTGTTTTCATTAGAAAACCTCTTTTGATTTCTTAATTAGAGAAAAAGTGTCAAGTTGAATTTCCAGGAGACAAGCGAGGTGTAGGAATCACTGCGACTAAGCCTGTCCAAAACAAACCCTGTAACTCAAGAGAAGTTTGTTGTCGGACTTCAGCCTTCACCTAATAGAAGACAAGTCTTTTGAAAAGAGGTAACACTGATGTGCAGGAGAATGGCAGACGTAGGAAAGACTGA
>JANJGK010004203.1:0-7500 GCA_039081455.1 Macrobrachium rosenbergii | reverse complement strand
CTGCATATTCGGTATGCACGTAAATGTTGATGCTGCGTACAGTTATCCGTTTACAATAGGAAAAAGACTGCACAAATATAGCAATGCCGAGGATGAAAACAATAAGAGTGCACTATGCCCTTTGTGGAGATTGTGAAAAATGTCTAAAGGGGAATTAGTAAGATCTGTTGATCAGCCATTGAGGGAACACAGGTAAGCAATAAGAAGGGGAGATATGAATAATGCTTTATACATGCACATATCGTCAACTAATCGTAGCGTTGATTAGCAAAACAGTAAATTGTTATTGTAAACAAACAAAAGACAGAAAGGAAAATAGCTGAGGCTGCTTTCTTTAGGGCAGTACCTAATTTTAACTTAAATGATGGTAACTGTAAGATTGGAAGCCTTTGTCCTATTATGTAACTGAAGCAGTCAACCTTAACAATAGTGTCAGGTCGCTGAATATTTAACAACTGTTGTTTATAGTGGCAGTTCGGTAATGACCGAAGGTGGCTATTTACTTTTTTCTCTCTTAACATCTGTAGTTTTCCATTTTTATTTTATTATTCTGTAATCACCCGAAGAGGAGACCAGTTGGCTTGAAACTGTAGTTTCCAAAATACAACGGGATTTTATTTACTCTTACACCATGACAAGTGTGCGTATTATATTTATTATATGATGTATTATTCTGCGTTTCATTTTCTACGTTATTCCGGCCCTCGCTTTTTCTTATTTCATATTAGGGACTTTTCCCTTCTTTGGGTCTTCGTAAGAGGGCTATGACGTTCTTAGAATTGAAATATTAAATTTAGGACAAAGGCCAATTTTGGGACCTATAAGGCCATTCAGCGAGGAAATGTTGAAACAATTGTTAGGAGAGGGTGGAAAATAAGATGGGAGAAAGGGAATATGAACGGAGCTGTTGTAAAAGGAATGAAAGGGGTTGCAGCTAAGGGCCGAAGGGACGCCGCAAAGAACTTCGAATAATGCCTACAATGCACTGATGGCATTACTTTCCTACGAGGCTATGACGTTCTTGACTTGTCCCATGAAAATATGAGTATATTATGAATGAGCGCTGAAGCTAAATATACGGTAGCAAGTGACTGAAAAAGGCTATGACAGGAGCCAACGATGTGAATAGCATAAATAAATCCTAAACATGAAAACAGTAAATTGTAAATTTTAAGTCTTTAATCATAACTTATTTCCAAATGGAGATACATACTTTTTAAATATAATTTTCTTCTCTTTTTTTACTGATAAATAGAGCTGTGAACCCTGCGTCGGAGTTGATGATTATAAATAAACATTTAATCATAATTATAATCACATGAACATAATCTTGTCCTTATTTTTTTAGATAATCATTGGAAACTAGAAAAAAATTGTTAAACGTCGAAGTGGGCGTTTAAGAGTTTATAGGCTGATCATGAGCGGCAGAGGCAGCTAGTATACATACTCGCATGGTCAGCGACTGACCGCTTCTACATCCAGTTTAGGGCCGGGCGGAGCCAGGTAATGTTGTGGGCCCAGCAGGTAGAACCATAGTCCCCAAACCCCAATTTCATAGGTCTTAGAGACGCTAAGGTAGTATTGACACTGAAATCTATCAGGTCACGAGCCGGGCATGAATTTGAGATCACAAGACTGTACGATAGCCTTCGCTTGCCGAATACCACAAGTGTCAAAAACAGGAAAGGCTCTTAACTGCCACACCCACACACACACACACACACACACACACACACACACAGAGAGAGAGAGAGAGAGAGAGAGAGAGAGAGAGAGAGAGAGAGAGAGAGAGAGAGAGAGAGAGAGAGAGAGAGAGGAGCTTCACCTCCATTAAGGCATTCTCGCAACAAATACTCTTCTTGCGCCAAAGGTCACATGAGTTGGAGGGAGGAAGGAATTGCCTAATTTAAGCTCAAGATTAAGTTTAGGACAAGATGAGAATCATCACTCAGATACAGAGACGAAGAATATTACCACGCGAAATATATCTAAAAATTAAGTCTACAGTATTTTCATTACAGAAGGAAATTCCCAGCATTATTATCAGCATTATTATTAACAAGCAAACCTGAAAGGTAATCATCTTCGAGACAAGCTCCCATAGAGTAAAAAACAGTAGGAGGCAACAAAGGAGTATTTGGTAAATAAGG
The DNA here is from genome assembly GCA_039081455.1 of Macrobrachium rosenbergii. NCBI lineage: Eukaryota > Metazoa > Arthropoda > Malacostraca > Decapoda > Palaemonidae > Macrobrachium > Macrobrachium rosenbergii. The sequence goes on along the minus strand of JANJGK010004203.1, from coordinate 5,350 downwards.
ATAAAACAGCAAGCAAAGGAGTATGTACATACATGGGCAGCAACAATACTTCCAGGAAAATCTTTTCAGCCTTGCAGTTAGAGGAATGGACCACCTCTATTTATAGGCTGTCTCTTAACGTGATACCTCAACATAATGTGGATGCGATACTCAGTAAATGGAACAGCAATGACATTTGGACGGGTCCTTTGTACTGCGAGTTGATAAAGTTAAATAATGGGGAAATGAAGAAGAGCCTGTTTCTCAAAAACCTTCACCCTTATTCGATAATATGGGCGAATTTTTTATATAACTAGTTTATATAACCACTTATGAACATTATGATTGATTTATTTTTATCTATTTTTATTTATTTTTTTATATTTTTTATTTATTTTTATTTCTTTTTTATTTTTATTTAATTTTATTTATTTATTTATTATTATTTATATATTTATTTTTATTTTTATCTATTTATTTTTATTAATTTATTTGTTACTTATTTACTTATTTTAATTTATTTTTATTTATTTTATTTATTGTTAAGTATATTTATTTTATTTTATTTATTTTTGTTTATTTTTATGTATATTTGTTTATTAATTTTATTTACTTTTATTTATTTATTTTTATTTATTTTCATTTATTCCATTTAATTTGTTTGTTTAATTTTATTTATTTCATTTAATTTTATTTATTTTTATTTATGTATTTTAATTTTTAAAAAATTATTTATTTTTATATTTTTATTTTTATTTATTTTAATTTATTAATTTTCATTAATTTATTTTAATAATTTTATTATTTTTATTTTTCATTTCATTTTTATTTATTGATTTTTATTTTTCATTTAATTTTTATTTATTTATTTTTTATTTTACTTGCAAATTATTAACTATTTATTCTTATTTATGTATATTATTTTTATATTTCTATATTATTATTTATTTTTATTTGTTTATTTTTATTTATTTTTCATGTATTTATTTAATCATTTTATATTTATTTACTTACTTACTTTATATTTATCTATTTATTATTGACTGACTGATTGATTGATTTTTTATTCATTTATTTTTTTTATATTTCTTATTTATTTTTGATTTTATTTATATTTTTTATTTATTGTTTTTTATTCTTTTATCTATTTAGTTTTTATTTATTTTTAATTTTTTGTGTCTTTTTAATTATGTTTTATGTTTTTTATTTATATTTTATCTATTTCTATTTATTTTTTTTATTATATTTATTTTTATTTTTTACTTGTATTTATCTTTCCTTATTTCTTTGTGTTATTAATTTTTATTTACTTTTTCTATTTATATAAATTTTGATATTTATCTTAATTACTTTTATTTAGTTTTATTTATTTTATTTATTTTTATTTATATTTATTTATGTTTTTTACTTAATTTTACTTATTTATTTTATTTTTATTTATTTTTACATAATTTTATTTATTTATTTTATGTTTATTTATTTTTATCTATTTATTTTTATTTCTTTTTTTTATTTATTTTATCTATTTCATATATTTTTATTTACTTTATTTACTTTTATTTATTTATTTACATTAATTTTTCTTCACCTATTTTCATTTATTTCTATTAATTTTATTTATAAATTTTAATTACTTACTTATTTATTTATATATTAATATTTTTTTTTATTTTTAATTATATATAATTATTTATGTGTTATTATTTATTTATGCTTATTTATTTATTTTATTTGTTTATTTATTTATTATTCAGTTATTTTAATGAAATTTTCATGTATTTATTTTGATTTATTATTTTGTTTTTGTTTTTATTTATCTTTATTTATTTTAATTTATTCATATTTATTCATTCTTATCAATTTATATGTTTATTTCTTTTTATCTATTTTTATTTTCATTATTTTTTATTTATTTATTATTATTTAACTTTATTTATTAACTTTATATATTTTCCTTTTATCAGTTATTTTTATGTTTATTTTTTATTTATTTATATGAATTTATTATTGTTTATTTTTATTTAATTTTATTTTTTATTTATTACTTTTTTATTTTCATTTTTATATTTTTATTTGTATATTTGCATTATTTTTATTTATTTCATTTATGTATTTTATTACTATTCATTTATTTTTGTTTTTACTTGTTTATTTTCATTTATATATTTTTATATATTTTAATTAGTTTTATTTATTCATTTCTATTTATTTCTTATTTTTATGATTTTTTTAAATTTTTAAATTATTTTCCTTATTTTTATTTATTTTTATTTATTTCTATTTATTTATTTATTGTTTATTTACTTATTCTAATTATTATTTTTTATTTACTTTTAGTTTTATTATTTTTACTTATTTATTTAATTTCTTTATATTTATTTTAATTTATTTTTATTCATTTTTATTCCTTTTTTTATTAAGTGTTATTTATTTTTTTATTTATTTACTGTTATTTATTTTTATTTATTTTCGTTTTTTACTTCTATTAATTTTCATTTTTTTTAATTTTTATTGATCTTCTTTCTCTCTTTATATTTATTCATTTAAATTTTTATTTTATTTCATTTAATTTTGTTTATACTATTTATATTTATTTATTTCTATTTATTTTATTTAGTAGTATATTTTTTATTTATTTTATTTCTATTTATTTTTGTTTACTTATTTTTATTTATTTTTTATTTTTTATTACCCTTCTTTACTTCTTTTCATTTATTTTTATTACTTTTCTTTACTTACTTTTATTTATTTTCTTTATTTTAATTTATTATTCTTTTTTACTTATATTAATTAATTTTTATTCATTTGTTATTTTTATATTTATTTTTTAAATATTTTTTATTCATTCTATTTATTTTTATTTATTTCATTTATTTTATTTATTTTAATTTTATTTTATTTGCTTTTTAATTACTTATTTATTTTTTAAATTTATTTAATCATTATGTTTTTATTTTTATTTATATATTTACTTATTTTTCTTTATGTATTTTTATTTATTTTTAGTTTTGTTATTTAATTTATTAATATTTTTTATAAATTTTTATTTCTTTTTATTTAGTTTTATTTTGTTTTATTTATTTATTATTATTTACTTTTATTTATCTTTAATGTTTTTATTTGTTATTTTTATTCAATTCATTTATTTATTTTTAATTCTTAATTTTTATTTTATTTATTTTATTTAATTATATTTTTACTATTTATATATATTATTATTATTTATTTTTACTTATTAATTTATTTTTAATTTATATATGTTAATCTATGTTTATTTATTTAATTTCATTTACTTATTTTATCTATTTCATTTATTCTTATTTATTTTTATTTATTTTATTTAAATTTTTCAGATTTTTTTATTTATATTTATTTTTATTTATTCATATTTATTTTTGATTGATTTTTTTATTCTTTAATTCTTCTTTAATTATATATCTTTATTTTATTTACTTACCTATTTCTATTTATATATTTATATTTATTTTTAGATTGTTTATTTTTATTTTCATTTATTTATCCTTATTTATTTTTATATATATATATATATTTTTTATTTAGGTTTATTTTCTATACAACTATTATTATTTATTTATATTTATTTGTATTAATTATCATTTATTTTGTTTATTTTAGTTTTTTATTTTTTTTATTTATTTTTATTTACATATTTTCATTTATTTTATTTGTTTATTTATATTTTTTAAATTTTATTTATTTATTTATTTATTAATACTTATTTATCTCTATTTATTTATTTGCATTTATTCTTATTAAGTTTTATTTATTTATTTTATTTATTTATATGTTTGTTTATATTTATCTATTTTCCTTTATTTTTCTTAATTTTTTATGAATTTATATATTTTTGATTTATTTATTATTTATTTTTAATTACTTATAATTATTTATTCATTTATTATTACTTATTGATTTTTATAAATTTTTACTAATTTCTGTTATTTATTGATTGATTTATTATTTATTAATTTTATCTTTTTTTAATTATAAATTTTTCATTTATTATTATATATTTATTTTTTTATTATTTTATTTATTTTAATTTATTTCTATATAATTATCTTTATTTATTATCATTACTCTATCTCTGTTTCATTATATTTATCTATTTTTATTTATATATTTTCATTAGCTTTCATTAATTTCTTTTTATTTAATTCTATTAATTTATTTTTATCTCTTTTCCCTTTTTCACTTATTTTGATATCAAATTAATATTTTCATTTCTTTTTATTTATGATATATTTTTATTTATTATTATTTATTTTTATTTATTTATTTTCATTCATTCTCATTTATTATTATTTATTTTGATTTATTTATTTTAATTTATTCTTATTTATTATTATTATTTTTATTGATTTCTTTTTATTCATAATTATTTATTTTTATTTATTTATTTTTATTTATTTTTTATTTAGTTATTTGAATTCATTTATTTTAATATCTTTACTTTTATTAGTTTTATTAATTTATTTTTATTTATATATTTATTTTAATTATTTTAATGTATTTATTTATATTTATTTATTTCATTTAATAGTTTATTTATTTATTTATAGATTTCGATTTATTTTTATTTTATTTATTTTTTATTTATTTATTTATTTATTTATTTATTTATTTATTTATTTATTATTACCTCTTTATTTACCTATATTTTTATTCATTAATTTTCATTGATTGATTTTCATCGATTTTGATTTGTTTTTTATATTTATTTATATTTTTTATTTAATTTTATTTAATTATTATTTTTGTTTACTTCATTTATTTTTATTGAATTTCATTTATTTTTTTTTATTATGCATATATATTTCTTATTAATTTTTTATTTTACTTCTTTTTCTTTATTATATTTATTTTTAATTGTTTATTTTATCTGTTTATTTATATTGGTTTATCTTTATTTGTTTATTTTGTATTTTTATTCATATTTATTTTTATTCATTTACTTTTATTATTTTTATTTATTTATTTTTAATATTTTTTTATTTTTTGTTGATTTTTTATTTAATTTAATTTATATTTATTTAGTTTTATTTATTTATTTATTTTTATTTTCGTTTATTTATTTTAATTATTATTTTATAATTTTTAACTCTTTATTTATTTTTAGTTATTTTATTCTCTTTTTTATTTGTCTATTTTTATTTATTTTTTTATTCTAATTTTTTTTACGACTTTATTTTTATTTGCTTTTTATTTTTATTTGTTATTTTTCTTTATTCTCTTTATTTTCTTTTATTTTTTAAGTTTTTTTATATTACTTTTATTTATTTTATTTACTTTTTAATTTATCTTTTATATTCTTTATTTTTATAGTTTCATTATTATGTATTTATCTATA
>JANJGK010004201.1:45000-67438 GCA_039081455.1 Macrobrachium rosenbergii | reverse complement strand
ACCTTACGTTATGAGGAAATGCTGAAAATAATTTAGAGAATACGTATTGTGCCTGTGGACAGAGCAAGGTAAATAGGGAGGGGAGTTTGTGTCCCCCTCACCTTTAGTTTCATTTTATAGATTGACTTAATAAGGAGACAGAACGAGAGACAAAAAACAAACAAACTCAAACATACAAACGCAGTAAGTGACAAAGGGAAAGCAGTGTGAAGAGAAGGGTGAGGAGTTTTTTCACGAGAGAGAGAGAGAGAGAGAGAGAGAGAGAGAGAGAGAGAGAGAGAGAGAGAGAGAGAGCTGGTGAGGCGTGAGGCTGGGAAGGGGATAAAAATTCATTTGAATATTTGATGAGCCTTATTACTACAATGTCCTGTTTCAACACGCAGAAAATATCCATTTGCATATGTCGCATATTGAAAAGACGGATGATGCTGTTTCTTGTGAATTCTTTCTTTTTCCTCTACTGTTATAGTTAGAGTGTATATATATATATATATATATATATATATATATATATATATATATATATATATATATATATATATATATATATATATATATGCGTGTGTGTGTGTGTGTGTTATATATATATATATATATATATATATATATATATATATATATATATATATATATATATATATATATATATATATATATATGTACTGTATATACATACAGACCATACATATACGAGTATATGTACATATGTTTGTATGTTGCCTGTGTTTGTAGGGGAATGAGATAGTAATAGGTTTATTTAAGAAAAAACTTGCCAGATCAATTAAATTATGGGAAGACTATACCTAGAGTAGCAAAGGATAGTTACGGGAGCAAGATCCTTGGAGAGAGTAAAAATGTTGCTCTACAAGGAAGTAAATGCAGTTGTAGGCTAAAAACCAATGAAACATACACGCACACACACATATATACGTACATAAACAAAAATATGTATGTATATGTATACATATACTGTATATATATATATATATATATATATATATATATATATATATATATATATATATATACATATATATATGTATATATATATATATATATATATATATATATATATATATATATATATAGATTAGGAATGCCATATTACATTGGAGATATGTATCACAACCATTTGTTACCGTAATTATTACCCTCTCAAAAAAAAAAATTCTAGTTTAAAAATATCTTTTTCAGGGAAGTGAATATGCAAACTATTCAAACATAACATTGTGACCTAGAGTTATGACGATTTTTTACAAAAGAATTCAGAAACAAAATGGAATGAAAGAAAAGCAAAAGCAATATCTTATAAAAGATAGGTAACAGGACTTCGGAAATTAGAGAATAAATAGAAAACATCGAAAAAATGAAGTCGCTTACTCTGAAGAGCAAACACACGATCCAAAAACTATATACAGTAGATTAATCTTAACAGGGATTGCTGAAAATTTTGAATTTCTTTCAATATACTAATAATTGAGATAGAATTTCCTTCATCAACATGAGTCGGCAATATTAATGAGATTCAAACCAGTAATTCCCTGTTTCTTTCAGTTCTGTAATGCTAAGCTTAGCCACTTGGAAACAACATTTTATGCTTAACTTCTCAATATTTCATACAAATTCATCTTTATCAAAAGTAACCAAACAACTTTGACACTGAAAAATGGTTCACGTTATCGTTTTTTTTACTTTAAATAACATTTCTCTTGAAATATTATTTTACTATAACGGATGAAAATGACAGAACAAGAGAAAAGGAAAATATTTGGAAATAAACATAGCACCCACATCCAGCCGTACATATTTGAAATCGAGTAAATGGAAATTTTACGTATGGCCGACCTATAATTTGTGGCATTAAAATTCATTAGATATTCAAATGAATCTTTCCCTCTCTTTCTTACGGACACTTAAAAAAAAGGTAAAAAAAAATCATGCATAATTTTGCCCTACTTTCAGCTTTCTGTGGTTCTCAGTTTCTCCCGCGCGCTGGCTCGCTCGCTTGGCGCGTGTGAATGGGTGTGTGCGCGTGTATGCGCGTGCGTGTGGCTTTTGACGTTTCTTTCGTTCTCTCTCCTCTATAAGTGTGTAAAAATATACTTTAAAACGTGAGCACACAGTCTAACTCTCTCTCTCTCTCTCTCTCTCTCTCTCTCTCGTAGTAGTAGTAGTAGTAAAATAGTAGCACTTCTGTCTTATAATCGAGGAGCCCATGTTCATATGCAGCAAGGAAGAACGATTTAGGTACATTTTCCAAAGCCATTCGGCCTCTGTTTGCTAAGCAGAGAATTGGCTATCTAATGGCGCATTAGCTGCTATGAGTCATAATCTAAGACAAAAACAAATGAAGTTGAAATAACAGAATTATGTCTATACATCCATATTTTCAAATTATCAAATGCTTTGAGCCTTAGCGGGGGAAGCTCTTGAAATATTTCTTTGAAATGCCATGCCCTCCAATAATCAACTGCTTACACTATACATTTAGCTTCGGTCCAATTTCAAGTGCTATTGACTTTAATCTCTAAACAACCATTTCCTTCCAAAAATGGGCGATGGCCATTATTTGGGTCTGAACCCTTTCACAGAAGATATAACCTATACGTTGTATTGTCGGGAAAATGAAAAGTGTATCCAAAAGAACCTACAGTATATCTACCGTTGTATGGAACATAGTAAGACATCGAGACGTTGATTCAGGATGTGGCATAGGTGTAATAAAAATGGAAATAAATGTTTGCTAGACTACAGAGCCAAGGCTAACGCTATGATGCTTATGAAACTAAATGGCTGGTTCACTCTAGATGCGTGATAATAAAAAGTAATAGAATACCCGAAAGAAAACTCATTTAGCAACCAAATTTGTCCACTGACATTCGTAGGGTCCAACTTCATATATTCAGCCTACGTCGTTTGATTTAAAGGTGTAGCCTACAGCCTACCAGACCATATCACATTCGTACTGAGTAAGAGCCAAGTGAAATATGTTCCTTGATTCAAAACATGTACTTTACCACACTCTCGTGAAAACAGAAAATTATGTACACGTCAGCAGGAAGTGCGTGTTGTTATCAAATCTTAACTCTCTCTCTCTCTCTCTCTCTCTCTCTCTCTCTCTCTCTCTCTCTCTCTTTGAAATTTTCCAATAGCCCTTCTCTCACTTTTTTTGCTACACATCCCCCCTTTTCAATATCATTGGGGGCCAGGCTGTGTTTTTCAAACTCCCAATGCGCTTAGATCCGACACTTTGATTCCAGGGGAAATTTTGACTTTCTTTGCTCTTTTTTTGTAGGACTTTTCTCTCTCTAGGTTTTGATAGTATTTTCAGCCCTAGCTGTAGCACTCGTTATTGTAGGCTACTTGATGATATCACTGTTTCCTTAGTTTTATGGAGCCCTGATTTGTCGAGGAAAATATCAGAGAAGGTAATCTTGATCTTGTACAAATCTTTACTCCCTCTTGTGTCATTATTATTATTATTATTATTATTATTATTATTATTATTATTATTATTATTATTATTATTATTATTATTATTATTATTATTATAATTATTATTATTATTATTATTTCAATATACAGAACAAAGAAACACTTACGAAGAACATTTCTTAACAGAAATCCAATCTCTATAACAACAGGAAATTGCTAATGAAGATATAGCTGAAAATGCACAGGCGTAGCAGCAAAATTAATCCATAGGAAGACAAAATAAGACCAACTTAGCAGAAAAAAAGAATATTTTCCAGATGATTGGGTTAAATGCAAACTGCATTGTAGGTATAACCCCACCTGACGAAAAAAAAAAAATATATATATATGTATATATATATATATATATATATATATATATATATATATATATATATGTCACACATTACCACAGGTGAAGAATAAGAAACTGGGTGTAGGTCCTGACCGGTTTCGACTTTATTTCCAAGCCATTGACGAAGAACTGATACAGAGTATGAGAAGTCACAAATATATATACTACAGGAACAGTACTGACGAACATACACAACCGTTAGAGACTACATATCCCCCCTCAAGCCGGTGTCGAGGTAGGAGTGGCCTTCAAAACTCATTTGGCTAAAATGAGGGGGACAATGCTGATAAACAAACCATACACAACCTCAAGATCCACACCTGACAGGTGTCAGGGAGGCGGAGTTTGGAAACTCATTACTACTGCTACCCCTGTACTGTGTTTACAAATATGATAATCCTATTTTCATACATCTCTACTGCCTACCTTAAAATTTAAACAATTTACAAATTTCTTTTGATATTAAAGGATCAAGTTTATACATCCCTTGACTGATATTCATATTATGGTTGTAACTTTCTTTTATAAAGCTAGATACAATGATATTCCTTTCCAGTGCATTATTAGAATGTACAATCCTTTTTGCCCCTTTCCAATTGATAGCGTGATTGTTCTCATTAACATGTACAAATATACCACTGTTCCCTTGTGCATATCTCACACATTTCTTATGCTGTTCAATTCTTTTTTCCAGTGCTTTCCCGGTTTGGCCAATATAAAAGTTGTTGCAAGACTTACACGGAATTTTATATACACACCCTTTAGTATTGTCAGGGGAGTTCTTGATAAGTACATTTTTCATTGTTTTATTGTTCTTAAATACGACATTAACACCAAAATTCTTAAGAAGATGAGGGATATCTTTCATATTATTATTATAAGGCAGAACAAGTACATTTTTTGTGTTGTAAGGTTCTTTTTGGTTTTGATACATTGTCTTTTTTGCCGATTCAAATGCACTGTTTAATACGCTATCAGGATATTTCAATTTCTTGCCTGCATTCCTAATCTTGTCTATTTCATCATCAATATATTCAGGGCTACATACACGTAATGCTCTTAAAAACATAGATGAAAACACTGACTTTTTAACCTTATTGCTTTGTCCAGAATAGAAATGTACATAGGAAGAAATATTAGTGGGTTTTCTATACACACTATATTTAAACCCATTACTATTTCTTCGTATGAGGACATCCAAAAAAGGTAAGCACCCATCATTTTCCATTTCCATAGTGAATTTAATTGATGGTACTAATTGATTTAACTTGGCAAAAAAGTTATTTACATCTTGGTTCCCTGGCCATACACAAATTATGTCGTCAACATACCTAAACCATGTTGACGACATAATTTGTGTATGGCCAGGGAACCAAGATGTAAATAACTTTTTTGCCAAGTTAAATCAATTAGTACCATCAATTAAATTCACTATGGAGATGGAAAATGATGGGTGCTTACCTTTTTTGGATGTCCTCATACGAAGAAATTGTAATGGGTTTAAATATAGTGTGTATAGAAAACCCACTAATATTTCTTCCTATGTGCATTTCTATTCTGGACGAAGCAATAAGGTTAAAAAGTCAGTGTTTTCATCTATGATTTTAAGAGCATTACGTGTATGTAGCCCTGAATATATTGATGATGAAATAGACAAGATTAGGAATGCAGGCAAGAAATTGAAATATCCTGATAGCGTATTAAACAGTGCATTTGAATCGGCAAAAAAGACAATGTATCAAAACCAAAAAGAACCTTACAACACAAAAAATGTACTTGTTCTGCCTTATAATAATAATATGGAAGATATCCCTCATCTTCTTAAGAATTTTGGTGTTAATGTCGTATTTAAGAACAATAAAACAATGAAAAATGTACTTATCAAGAACTCCCCTGACAATACTAAAGGGTGTGTATATAAAATTCCGTGTAAGTCTTGTAACAACTTTTATATTGGCCAAACCGGGAAAGCACTGGAAAAAAGAATTGAACAGCATAAGAAATGTGTGAGATATGCACAAGGGAACAGTGGTATATTTGTACATGTTAGTGAGAACAATCACGCTATCAATTGGAAAGGGGCAAAAAGGATTGTACATTCTAATAATGCACTGGAAAGGAATATCATTGAATCTAGCTTTATAAAAGAAAGTTACAACAATAACATGAATATCAGTCAAGGGATGTATAAACTTGATCCTTTAATATCAAAAGAAATTTGTAAATTGTTTAAATTTTATTGTAGGCAGTAGAGATGCATGAAAATAGGATTATCATATTTGTAAACACAGTACAGGGGTAGCAGTAGTAATGGGTTTCCAAACTCCGCCTCCCTGACACCTGTCAGGTGTGGATCTTGAGGTCGCGTATGGTTTGTTTGTCAGCACCATCCCCTGAGAGTATATTGTGATTTTTAGCCAAATGAGTTTTGAAGGCCACTCCTACCTCGACACCGGCTTGAGGGGGATATGTAGCCTCTAACGGTTGTGTATGTTCGTCAGTACTGTTCCTGTAGTATACATTTTTGTGACTTCTCATACTCTGTATCAGTCATTCGTCAATGGCTTGGAAATAAAGTCGAAACCAGTCAGGACATGCACCCAGTTTCTTATTCTTCACCTGTGGTAATGTGTGATAAATGAATCACATACAAAAGTGATAATAATTATATATATATATATATATATATATATATATATATATATATATATGTATGTATGTATATATATATATATATATATATATATATATATATATATATATATATGTATGTATATATATATATATATATATATATATATATATATATATATATATATATATATATATATATAAAATTCTACGCTTGTCCAGCAGTCCAAACTATAATAAAACGAACCATCACGGTGTGTGTGGTTGGTGGAGCCGCTACCAAGTTCATCAGCGCAAAGTAAAAAAAAAAAAAAAAAAAAACCCTTTCTTAAAATTCATGTCATGGAAGCAACTCCGTAAGACTTCAATGAGAGTGAATCACGGTTTTTTCAGGTCACATAAGTCCATTACGCTTCCTTTACACATTTTTAAAAGGATTTTAGCATTCCTTACAACACTAGTAATCTGAGGATTTTTTTTCGTTACTTGTCTTTTTATATTTTAGAATACAAAGGAAACTAATAAGATAAATTATCATATTTCTCAGTTGTTCTTTACACTATGTTTATTAATGATGTTGACCCATTCATCTGCAAAAGTCTTCGAAAATTTAACTTTGGTTTTCCAACATCAGAGAACATATTTAAGACATACAGAATAAATTTTAGAAATTTTAAAAGCTTGCATGTCAAAGAACTGTCTATTCCTGCAAGTATCTCTTGACAGTATATTTATGACACACGCTACGCTGTTTGCTTCGCATTTCAACTTTTTCCGAATTCTAGATTTTCTGTTTGCTGTTATAATCTCTTTGCTTTAAATATTTCTCATATGAAAGATATGAGTGATAATTACCCTGACCAAAACCATAGTATATATATACATATACATATATATATATATATATATATATATATATATATATATATATATATATATATATATATATATATATATATATATATATATATATATAATCAGAAAGCTACAAACGTCCTTTAATATCCAATTCACTCTACCTCGGAAATAATATATTTTCATATATGTTACCGAAGGGGAATTTTTAGTTGATAATAAGTCCACCGTCCCGTGGGGTCGAACCAGCGACGAACGAGGAATCAGGACTACAGTGACACACTAACCAGTCGGCGTCCCGTGGGGTCGAGCCAGCGACGGACGAGGAATCAGGACTACAGTGACACACTAACCAGTCGGCCGACTGGTTAGTGTGTCACTGTAGTCCTGATTCCTCGTCCGTCGCTGGTTCGACCCCACGGGACGGTGGACTTATTATCAACTAAAAATTCCCCTTCGGTAACATATATGAAAATATATTATTTCCGAGGTAGAGTGAATTGGATATTAAAGGACGTTTGTAGCTTTCTGATTGTATATGAATCACGGTGATGTGATAAATAGTCATATATATATATATATATATATATATATATATATATATATATATATATATATATATATATATATATATATATACATATATATATATATATGTGGATATATATATATATATATATATATATATATATATATATATATATATATATATATATATATATATGTGACTTTTTATCACATCACCGTGATTCATATACAGCCATTAAGCTACAAACGTCCTTTAATATCCAATTCGCTCTACCTCGGAAATAATATATTTTCATATATGTTACCGAAGGGGAATTGTTTTTTTAGTTGATAATAAGTTCGTCGTCCCGTGGGCTCGAACCAATGAAAGACAAGAACTCAGGACTACAGTGACGACGAACTTATCAGCTAAAAAAAAAAATATCCCCTTCGGTAACATATATGAAAATATATTATTTCCGATGCTAATTGGACATTAAAGGACGTTTGTAGCTTAATGCTTACATGTATATATATATATATATATATATATATATATATATATATATATATATATATATATATATATATATATATATATACATACAATCATTAAGCTACAAACGTCCTTCAATGTCCAATTAGCATCGGAAATAATATATTTTCATATATGTTACCGAAGGAGAATTTTTTTTTAGTTGATAAGTTCGTCGTCACTATATATATACAGTATATATATATATATATATATATATATATATATATATATATATATATATATATTCGTATATATATATATATATATATATATATATATATATATATATATATATATATATATATATATATATATATATATATATATATATAAGGAGGAACAGGATAGCCAGAGGACGTGGTAAAATTCCAGACATTATTATTTCTTAGAAATTAACAGAGGCACAGCCGAGCTTTCGGGGTCACACTTTTAGATTTAGTCAATCGGTATAGTTTTCTTACTGTTTCTTTTTTATATTTTATGTAATTCCATAGATAAGTGACCCTGATGATGGGAAAAGTTACGTATTCCCGAAAGCTCGGCTGTGCCTCTGTTAATTTCTAAGAAATAATAATGTCTGGAATTTTACCACGTCTTCTGGCTATCCTGTTCCTCCTTAAATTGAAGTTTTCTAGGAACGACAACATAACCAGTTATATATATATATATATATATATATATATATATATATATATATATATATATATATATATATATATATATATATATATATATATATGTATGTATATATAGATATACATATATATATATATATATATATATATATATATATATATATATATATATATATATATATGTATATATATATATATATATATATATATATATATATATATATATATACGGAGAGAGAGAGAGAGAGAGAGAGAGAGAGAGAGAGAGAGAGAGAGAGAGAGAGTACGATTTACTATTTTGATTACTGTTTATACAGTACTGATGCGCAGGTTTATCCAGTTGCATGAAACTGGAGAAGGGACAAATTGAAAACATTATAAATCTTGCGGATGGGTTCTGGGTCAGATTTCTCATTTGCCACAACTTTAGGAGAACTAATTCTTTTTCATTTTTACCGCTGTGTTGATGGACATCACTGAAAATGAATTTCAGGTTGACAAATTCATTTGCTTTAATGTTATCTTTAGAGTTCTGGTCGAGATTTAGACCTGAACTTAATGTAATCTTTGAACCTAAAAAAAATCATAATTTGGTTTTTCCAGGACAAAATACCCATAAATTTGTAGTTTCAAATTATAATCTTTAACTGAACCTATTTCCCCTCGGGAAAAAATGAAGCTAAGCTAAATTTATCATTAAATTGATATCACTACTGACCTCACGACTTCCACACAGAATTTGACATTTTCATCCACGAATCTTACACCAATTTGTATCCCACATCTTATTTGTTTTCAGTTTTATATGCTGTTATTACTCACTTCTTATGAAACTCTCTTTTCATAACCACCTTTACTGCCACATTTTCCCCTCTATTTCTTAACTGACTTTTTTTATTTTAACTGTTTATTCAACTAAATAATAAACATATATACTCCAGACACTCCATTTGTTATTATTAAATCAAACTGAACTTTAATTCTCCTCCTCGCATATTTTTTTTCTAAGCATACCTACGTAAATATTCTTGAGAAATAATGTATCTCATACCATGGGGTCCATTTAAAACACAGTTTCACAAGACTTTTTCCACTCTTCTTTACGCAATGCTTATGAACAATGCCGAAATTTTCTCGTTCACCTGCCTTTGCATTTAAATAGAAATAACTGTCTACCTGTAAATTTACATTACTAATATATTAAATAAACATATAGCAATAACTAATACATCATTTCCATCATATAACAAAAAAATTGATTTCATAGCCTGTGATTGCAATCAGATCATGATCATTCAAATCTGATATGAAATAAAAAAAAAATTAAAATTCCCACACCAGTTAATTAAGTAAATTACCTTAATGAACCTATTACCTACAGTTAACTTGTACGAACACAATCTTAACGAAAAGAAATAAAAACAGTTCGCATGGTTTTAAATAGAGACAGAGACAGACAGACAGACTAAGAGAATAATATAGTAAATATACTTTGCATAGTTGAAATAATCATACAAGTATAATTCTCTCAGTTATTTCTTACTGTGAAATTACCTTCGTGTCTTTGACCTTCGGCGAGGAACCGAACACTCCGACAGCTGCTGACATTTACACTCTGCGTTAATTCCAATTCAGAAATACAGAAGACGGACCAAAATAACAAGTAAAAGTAATCCAGACGAATTCCATAATTTTCCAATGGCCAAGTTTACACTTAAATTAAACACCTTTAACTATCATATCTCGTTCCTGTGTCAGAGGAAGATTCAACATATTCCTCGGCAATCAAATCTGGATCCAAGAGGCCACGAGGGGAAATGTGACGTCGTTATCGTCGCCATGACACAGGAGAGCGATTTCAAGAGAATTATGGAGACGAGTAAATCAGACTCCGGTCTGGAACCAACACACATCCTCCGAGAGGATCGGAAACCAATTCAGACGACGCAATAGTCTTCAATCCTATCCAGCATTATGTGTAATATTGATAGTGTATTTAGAGAATTATAATAATGATAATATCTTTTGTTTCTACGCAGGGCCATATACAGCGATAGACAAATTGCATACAGTACAAAACAATACCCAAAATGTAGATACACGAGATCAAACATTATAATAATAAACGAATGGACACAAACCTTGCTAATAATAATAATAATAATAATAATAATAATAATAATAATAATAATAACAGCCTTTTTTAAAGCTCAGGGCCGTATACAGACATACAGAAGGTAGATACAATAGAATATAGAAAATTTAGATGCACAAGCTAAATAATTATAATAATGAATGACTACTAATAAAATTGCAGATGATAATAATAATAATGATGTTAACAGCAGCAGCAACAACAACAACAACAACAACAACAACAACAACAACAACAATAATAATAATAATAATAATAATAATAATAATAATAATAATAATAATAATAATAATAATAATAATAATAAATTATTTTTTAGCGGGAACCTTACGCAAAAAAAAGAATTCAGGTACAGTGTGCTAATAAGGAAGAGAGAACGGCAACTCTCAATAATAATAATAATAATAATAATAATAATAATAATAATAATAATAATAATAATAATAATAATAATAATAATAATAATAATAATTTGTACAGAATGCATAAAGGCGCCAGCGAAGGGATTGCTAATGGTAAAGAGTAATACTAAATATTAAAAAAATTCTAAATATAGGGTTTGGTTATACGACCCATACTCCATTTAGCATAGTCTTGTGTCTTCAGTCACTGAGAATATTTGATCCTATAATCTTTTTCAATGAATTGGTCAAAGATTCATCGTACACCAAGCCGGTTTCGAGATTTCCATTGTTACTGGACATGCGCTTAATCTAATATAGTCTATTTTACACTAAGGAACCAATCCTCCCGGCCAAGAATTTGATAACCAAGTAAAACAAATAATCTAAATTTCGAATAATTGTGTTTTATCTTGACTTTAATTTTAACCTTTTTCCTGTAAGAAATTCCTTGACATTATCTTTCGGTTCAAATCGATGATAATTTAGCACTAGGAAAGATGAAATAATTTATAACAGTTACTTATGAGGTTAAAAGTAATCCACGATGGCAATAAAATTGTAACCTATCAGTATTCCTCACACGAAATAAGTAGGCATTTTGACCCCACTTATAATAAAAATTAAAAGAAAATACTTGCAAGATCCATATTGACGATAAGTACTTAGCCATTATGAGTAACTTAAGACAATGAGTAGTGTATAATAATTAATGATAGGATGAGTCCGAAGCTTAAAGTTTAAAAACAAAGTTGACATTTGTATTTATGATATCGACGTGAGTTTCTTAAGGCCTCGGGAATTCCTTGAGGTTCAGCCATTACCCAAATAAATACGGCATAAAGCACCGTGTGTTTACATGGGATCTCTTTCTATGTTTATTCCAGAAGTGGTTCAAAGGATCATATTAGTCTTGGGTTAAAATCTACTTTTTCCAAGGAAAAATTATGATAAAATTGTTTTTCTGCATATGCATTCCTTTACGTTTGTAATAACGTGACAGTAAACTTCCGTTTTGATTATATATATATATATATATATATATATATATATATATATATATATATATATATATATATATATATATATATATATATATATATATATGTATATATATACACACATATATATATATATATATTATATATATATATATATATATATATATATATATATATATATATATATATATATATATATATATATATATATGTGTGTGTGTGTGTGTGTGTGTGTGTGTGTGTGTAATGTACCTTATGAATAGTTACACCGGCAGCGAACATCGATATTCAGTGTTTCCCTCTCTTCCTCCCTATGGGCCAAATACATTAGTTGAAAAATAATTGTGTACGTAAATTTAAAACACACATACATAAATATATATATATATATATATATATATATATATATATATATATATATATATATATATATATATAAAGAGTTTTATCGTTTATTCAGAAAAGTCTTGCACTATGTCAGGAAGCAAATCCATAATTAAAGCTTAGGACACTCCATGAACGTCCGTTTTTCACTGTTTATGGCCATTTTAATCGTTTTTTGCATATTTTCACTGTGTTTGGCAGCGTTTTTCAAATTTTTGACAGCTTTCCAATACAAGGATACAAACTAGATGTGCAGAACCACAAAACAAATTCTTTGGAAGCTTGAAATTCAAGTCAGTGTCCCCTGTTGGCCTGTTCCATATGAAGAGGTTTAATCTTCTGAATAATTGATTGATTTGTGGCTATTAAAACTGGCGTGACAATATCTTCCTAATAATAATAATAATAATAATAATAATAATAATAATAATAATAATAATAATAATAAATCTGAAATGATAAATTACCCTGTGACATCCTATTTTAAAAAGAGACAGATTATTATTATTATTATTATTATTATTATTATTATTATTATTATTATTATTATTATTATTATTATTATTATTATTATTATTCAGAAGATGAAGCCTATTCATAGGGAACAAGCCCGCAAGGGCCATTGACTTGAAATTCTAGCTTAAAAAGAATATGATGATTTCTCGAATATGATATAATCGAATTGTCAAATTTTTTGTGTTTTTACCAACCTACTCGATAGGATATACACAGGTTAATGCGGTAATAAAAACATGTAAATATATACTTGGTATAAGCATCTATAAAACTGTATAAAGGAAATAAATATTTCAATTTGAGAAATGGAGAGAGACTCATTAAAGGAAAGGCTCTAACGAGCTTCTTTGCAGGATGTAAAATGATTAGCCTAATTATTACCCTTCATATGACCTAAACGGAACCAGTTAACGGTAAGTGTCTTCCGTTATTAATATTCATTAAAGCAATTCCATCATAATAAGTCTTATCAACATTATGACTCATCTTTCCGAAGATAATCATGTATCTCACTATAATTACACTGGAAACCTAATTATGAACTGCCGAAGTTGGTTAAGCATTACACTTCGTCACTTTAGGAAGGGTATTAGTACATTCTGATAAAATATAAAATGAAGGACACTCGCTCTTATTCTTTGTACACACACACACACACCACACACACACACACACACATATATGTATGTATATATATATATATATATATATATATATATATATATATATATATATATATAATATATATATATATATATATATATATATATATATATTCGTATTACATTCGGCTTCTGTGATGGGAATCGAAGTAAACGTAACTAGATATCCATACCAGTTTGTTACTTTTGCACATGGTATTTTGACCTTTTCCAATAATAAACCAAAAATACTTAGTAAATATTAAACTCACTTGATATAAGGAGATTACGACTCTGTTGTACATAATATTCTCGTCGAATTCAGGTTCTGAAAACCAGGACACTATAGTTGCCTGTAATCTCACATCAGACGGCAAGCTCCCTATATTCCACCAGACCGTGATCCCAGAGGGCTACGTTCTGGTAAGTATTAGCAGATACATCGACTTACTTTATACGACAAATTAGTCTCAATTTCATCTTTATAACCTAAGGGAAAAGAATAACAGAGGTGGTGGTTGGGTCGATCCGTTTTATAAGCTTACGTGATCTGACATTTAGCGAATATAACCTTCCGAGGAGATCCTGGTGAAATTTCGATTCCTTATTGATTTCGCTATTATGTGTCCATCTGCTTTATTTCATCTTCGTAAAATTCTCTCTCTCTCTCTCTCACACACACACACGCACTTCTGTTATGGCCATGTACATAGCTCCTAATAGTTTTCCATAATGAGACTGACTTTTCAACAGGCATTTTATTCCAGTTGTTGGTGCTAGAGCGTGCAAAATCTAAATATCTGTGAGGGTGTGTGTGTGTGTGTGTGGGAATGTGTGTGTATGTGTGTATTGGAGAGTGTGTAATCGTGAGTGTCTAAGCATATGGCTTCTTGCCCTGTCAGTTATAACTTTTTCTTAAATTTATTGCTGAAACTGATTTGTTTTATTTCATTCATCAGCTGTGGTTTTGCTTCTTGTCTAGATTTAAATTGACACTGCATAAAAATTTTTAAATGTCTTTGTAGTTCAAAGAACATATGAAGCAACATTTCCTATGTGGACACAGGTTTCCTTCAGTCTGAATCTTTAAATGCCAACATGATAGAAATGACGATCTTTAGAGCTTATACATGTATACAGGCAAGCCCACACAAACACACACACAGAACCACACACACACACACACACACACACACACACATATATATATATATATATATATATATATATATATATATATATATATATATATATATATATATATATAATATATATATATATATATATAACTAGTAGAATTACCTAATCATATTGTGTTCATACATTGTAGAATAAAGAGAAGTGAAACCCATCTGAGAGAGAGAGAGAGAGAGAGAGAGAGAGAGAGAGAGAGAGAGAATTAGTATAGCAGAGCACCCAGAGGGTTTGATCACTTAGGTTAGAGAAAACAGTCCCGTAGTTTACTGTAGATGTAAACGGCCCGAAAAGCTGATAAAATTACTCGGCTGGGGTGTCTGGAATCCTCACATGGGAACTGTGATGATAAAAAGCCTACTGTCTAGCAGATGGGTGGAGAAGTGCCCACATTTTGATGGCCTGGAGTTTTGTGAACAACGGAAATATATTGTTTCTGGGCTTTGCACAACGAAGAAACTTTGGGGAATAGCTTCAAATGCTTCATGCGTGAAAAGGGCATTCAATTGAACGAAGTCGATAGAAGGCAGGAAAGAGATTCCTAGTGGATCTGTAAATCTCAATATATATGTAAATATGTATTAATCATATATATATATATATATATATATATATATATATATATATATATATATATATATATATATATATATATATATATATATATATATGTATATATATATATATATATATATATATATATATATATATATATATAGCGTGTGTGTGCATATATATATAAATAGATAGACAGGTAGATAGATAGATAGACAGTAAACTTTATTTCTCATATATTTGTCTTTAATATGTATTATAGTCTAGCAATTATTTTTTTACCTCTTCAATCCGCAAACCAGGAATTAATTCCAAAACAAAGAAGAGCAAAATAAGCATGTTGTGAGAATAACGACTGTACCTCCTCATACCAAGTGTGTGATTATGTCCCTTGCATCAAATAAATTACAGTCAGTAATTAATGCTGAAGGAGTGCATGTGCTTAGCTCCCTCATCTTAGATATGAAGAGGATAGCTGATCAGCAGCAGAGTTTATGATCAAACACCCAACCTACATTATTTTTCTAACAAGAAGAATCATTCTTGATACACTGGAAGATTTTGTCCTTGGACGTAATAAAGTTTTCCTGGCTTACTTGAACTTGGTTGACCTAAGGTAATTACATGAGAGGCTCCGTTGCAATACAGGCTGACATGTTTCTGGTCTATTAGAAAAAGACCTTGAATCAAAGTTACTCTCCTTTCGAACCAGGTGAAACTTATCTCTCAGCCGCGCTGCCCACACAGATACCTCGATGACCGGATACACTAAATGAAATAGAAAAGAAATCATAGAAACTCTTATTTTAAAGCATCTTGAATTGTCAATATACCGTATAGCAGTTATGTATTCATTTCTTGTAGTGACAAGGTATTCAGTATTAAGAAATCAAGAAACAGTGAAGGCCTACATTCGAATGGTTTAATCACATAAAACTTCATTTATGAATTTATGGACTCCTACATCTATACAACTGTCATCGCATGCACTTTTTACTTGGAACAGCCACGTAATGTAATATGCAGAGACCAATAATTCATAGAAGGAAAATTCCATTTAGGAAAACACGCACCATTTTCAAGATTTAACTCTCGCGAGATTCTTGTTTATCGGAGATCGATATAATTTTCCCTTCCTCCATCTTTTCCGATTCAGATGGTGAGAAAACGTCCGCTGTCGTAATGTAAGAGATGACGCGACTTTTAGTCAAAATACTTTTTTTGTGTGTTTACTGGTATCAGCATTTTCACTCTTCACATTCTTTCATCTTTTCACTCTTCATATTTTGTGGGCGTTTCCTTCAGGCGTGACAGAATTCTTTTCAGGATCAACATTCTCTATGTTAGTTAGTGAAGGAAATCTAACTGCCAAGGGTTACCTCTTCACGCAGTCATTTTAGATGTGTGAAAGAGAGTGGTATTACGTCAATATGCTTACCTCTTTTAGGGACTGGAATTGGAATATAATATTTAGTCCAAAAGCCAAGCGCTGGGACCTATGAGGTCACTCAGCCCTGAAAGGGAAGCTGAGCGTAAAAGGGTTTAAAAGGTGTAACAGGGGGAAAACCTTGCAGTTGCACCATGAAACAATTGTTAAGAAGAGGTGGAAAGTAAGATGGAAGAATAAGAATATGAACGATTGTAAAGTAAAAGGAATGAAAGGAGTTGCAGGAAGGAGCCTAAGTGACGCTGCAAAGAAACCTATGTAATGCCTACAGTACACCGCGTGAGGTGGACTCTAGTTCACAATGTAAACATTCTGCTAGGCGCAAAAAGCTTTCTCGTGTTCTATGTCACCGGGAGAGATGGTTCTTGGATTGTCATTCGTCTAAGGAGCAAATTTCATGTAAACTGAGTAAAAAAGTTTCGTGCTTTTCCATTTCGAACCTTTATTTTATTTGTTTTACATATTATGCAGGTTTGTATGGCTGCCATATCTAATAATCTTATTTAAATTTTTTTTCGTTCTCCCCTTATCTTCTGTCTCCTGCTAGGATATATCTAGCATTTTATTAACTTTAACAACAGCAACAAGTACATGGATTTTAATTTTTACAAATAGTTTCAGCGTTAACATACATTAATAAGAGACTAGATACAACACTATGGGGGACAGAAATATAAGAAAACAAATAGAACTGTCTATTTGAGGCTGACAGAGAATATCTCAAAAGTTCTATTTTTGAGTACAGTATTTATAATCCGCAGATATCAAATTCTTGAAAAAGGGAAATAATGTTTCCGGTTTTTATTCATCCTGCTAAATAAATGATACCATAACGTTTGTTTACATATATATTAGATATTTAGAACACTTCATAATGAAAAAGTTTAGGCACAGAGAGTCCAGGCGTTAAATAACGAAATAAATTACCACATTTTAGACGGTCGAGGGGAAGATAATGTCTACAATAATATTTCTCCTTTATGGCATAAAAGTGGCTCTTATGGGCGAATAAGGGAAACACTTATGATGTTCTCAGGAAAAGTAGTATCGCGATGAAATGGAAGTACATTTTTTATAAGGCCGATAATCCCGACTTTGGTCACGTGATTAGGGCTACTATTTTATTTATGTTTTCAGTCCTTATTTTTTAGCTGCCTTTTAGTTACTTTTCTTTGATTTTTCTTGGTATCGTTTTGCCTTTCAGCAACTATCTTTATTGATATCAGAGAGAGAGAGAGAGAGAGAGAGAGAGAGAGAGAGAGAGAGAGAGAGAGAGAGAGAGAGAGAGAGGTTAAGAAAGCGTAATTAGAATGCTGTCATAGCAACGCTTTGATTTCTTTTTTAATGTTCTTTAATCACTTGTTATATTTTGATACTATAAAAACCAAGAGTTCTTTTTATTTAAGATTTGATTTATCCAATTAAGGTTTCGGAATTATATCTGTTAACTACAAACTTAACGATTGATCAGCATCGCGTTCGAAACAAAAAACATTAATTTTGATCTTACTTTTAGAAAAGATTATACACGACTCAAAATAAGTAAAAATTAGGCCGAAGTTTCTTCGGCGCAATCGAGTTTTCTGTACAGCATATAATGCTGTATGAGCCGCGGCCCATTACACTTTAACCACGGCCCGATGGTGGCATGTCCTATAGCGTTACCAGACGCACGATCATGGCTAACCTTAACCTTAAATAAAGTAAAAACTACCGAGGCTAGAGGGCTGCAATTTGGCATGTCTGATGATTGGAGGGTGGATGATCAACATACCAATTTGCAGCCCTCTAGTCTCAGTAGTTTTTAAGACCTGAGGGCGGACAGAAAAAGTGCGGACGGACAGACAAAGCCATCTCAATAGTTTCCTTTTACAGAAAACTAAAACAGTAATCCTTGTGTCACAGAAACGACAGAAGGCTAAAATTATTCTCGAGACCAAAGTTTGAATCCCAAGAGGTATATCCTGGAGACTGTAGCATTACATTAGTACTTTTAGAACTAATTTCAAAGGATGAGTTTAGGATTCCAAGGATTAATTTCATAAGATGAAGTCCGGATTCCAGTTTCATCAGTATGAATTGACCTAAACCCTCTGCCTGGAAATGAAACAGGGTACCGAAGTATATTGCATGGGAGTTTTACGGCCTTTTTTTTAAGATCCTCCTAAGGTGTATAAGGAAATTTACTTTAGCTGAATATTCTTTTATAGTCTTTGGAACTTACAAATTTTTATCTTCTTTTCTGTGATACCTGTCTGTTGTACTCGTCTATTTTTCACTAGAAAGAGAGAGAGAGAGAGAGAGAGAGAAAGAGAGAGAGAGAGAGAGAGAGAGAGAGAGAGAGAGAGAGAGAGAGGCATCTGTTTAATTTTGCTAAGTTCATTTCACATTTCTTCTTATTAAAAAAACATAGTCTCTGAACTGGAACATGATACTTAAATATTGTTCACATTTTTACTAATTTTTGTCACCCAAAAATTTAAGGTCTTGTAGCAGCTGGTTCTTCAAAAACTTACAAGTCACGTAGAGCAGTAAAGTCCATATGGATTCTTTTCTACGTGGAAGCCTTTAAGAGAGAAGGAAAAATTTTCAAATTTATTTCATTATGTTATCTATGTAATATATTCAGCATATTGTCATACACATGCAAATGTCCTAACCCAGTATTGAAAGTCTCTACGTACAGGAAGGAGAGAGAACCCGTATAAACTAGGCCACGCTACATAGCCTCCCGAAGATTTTGTATACACGCACACAGACACACACACGATATATATATATATATATATATATATATATATATATATATATATATATATATATATATACATGCATACATACATGCATACACAGTGAACGCAAGTGTAATGTAGTTATTATTATTAGATGAAAAAATTATAACTTTAATAATACGTCCCCCGTAGGTGTTTGACGATAGTTATGATGAGGAAAATAAGGAAGAGTGGAGGAGAAATAAAGATTGGACTCAGGTGCACTTCTCATAGGCTGACCTTTCGGGGACAACACATAATCACGTGTGGAGCAGAAACAAATTTCTGACTCACATCAGGGTCGAACCCAGGTCTTTCAATTGAAAGACAAGACCGCTGCCAACCAAGCCACACAATTCTTAAAAGAAGTTGGAACCTATGTACCACTGTACCCAAGGCTTTACCTGGGCAGGCTAACTGCTTGCATACCAGCGTGTTTTCCCCAACTTCCCGACCCAACTGACAGCATTTTATTCGAATTATCCTGTCTGAGTGAACATGATGGAAGTAATCAACATACAATCACGTGTGAAACAGATATAAATTTCTGACTCGCATCAGGATCGAACCCAGGTCTTTCAATTGAAAGACATAACTGCTACCAACCAAGCCACACAAGTTCTTTTATGACTTGTGTGGCTCGGTTGGCATTGGTCTTGTCTTTCAATTAAAAGACCTGGGTTCGATCCTGATGTGAGTCAGAAATTTGTTTCTGTTCCACACGTGATTGTGTGTTGTCCCCGAGAGGTCAGCCTATGAGAAGTGCACCTGAGTCCAATCTTTATTTCTCCTCCGCTCTCCCTTATTGTCCTTATTTTCCTCATCATAACTATCGTCAAACACCTACGGGGGACGTATTATTAAAGTTATAATTTTTAAATCTAATAATAATAACTACATTACACTTGCGTTCAGTTACCCCGAATCTTCGCGAATATTACAGTAAAATTAAGTGATAAGTAGAAAAATCTTTTACGAAGTCATAATTATTGATGCCTGAAAAGCAGAGGGGAGTTGTCATAAGTCATATAATATAACTTTATTGCATAAAAAATATCAGGAATGATCCGTTGTTTTTTATCGCTTTCCGAATAATAGTATCCTCTTTGACATTATACAGAACAAACTGAGTGAGTACCCATGTCTTAAATTCAGCTTTGTACGGTGGTCATTTGGATATCAAAGTCCAAATCTCTCTTTTCCTTTTTTTTAAATGCGAAAGTTTTCCTAATTTAATGATAAAAAGTTTTGTCAGCTTATTCAGAAGTAGGCGTCGTTTTCCGTGCTTCAAGATTATTCTCATTCCTTCCAAGTTTGTATATAAAATGATCTTAATTCCTTGAATTTTACTTGAAAACTTGGAAAACTGTATTATGTACTGACAACATACACTGGATGAACTACACACAAACACACACACACACACACACACACACACACACGCCTGTCTCTACATGGAACTTTCGATGGGAATAACGCACACCAAAAGGGAATCATAATTGATGATCCTACTTGGGCTTTTAGCTTAATTAAAACGGTAAACTGTCGACTCTGGCCACTCGGCAGAACTCAACAGTAGATGAATATTATAATGGCATAACTATTCAATAAAATGACAATAAAATTAGTGTTACTCGTGAAATATAAATAACAAGGAATAACATATATATATTTCAATTAGGAATATTTTTGCGGAAATATTTACACATAGATGACTAATAAATCATTGTAAGGTTTATTTTTTCGTGAACAAAAACTAAATAATAGAGGATGCGTGAAATCTGACACAGTTTCACGTATTTATGGAATAATGTTTCGAGTCTCTTGCTGATGATCACCCGAGGATACTATTATATATCCCGACTGAAAGCACTGATTGAATACCAAACAACGTTTTATGATAATTATTACCATGAATGCTGTGTACAGCAGAGCCACTGGGGACTTGTAATTGCAGTGTAATTATTGCAAATATGAATCCTCCAATTATCTATGAACTGGTTGCTAATACACAATGAATACTAATTGCTAATCGAAAATTGTCACTATAGAACGTAAATATTTAATGAAGTTATTATTTTTTAGTAAAAAAAAACGAAATTATCATCAATTTTCTTTTCTATATTAACACAGTTATACAGATTACCACTCTCTTTTCAGAGTTCAAAAGTGATTTTTATAAAAATCATGTTAGTCTTGAGAAAAGTTTATCGAGCGTGTAGCAATAGCTTTGAAATTCAGATTTTGTATTATCGAAATATTGGATATCTTGAGCTGCATGTTAAATGATATACAAGTTTTTCTTATAATGTCAGAATTTTACACAACAGATAATTACAGAGCTTTTTATTGTAAAGTATCCCAAGTTAATCCTGATC
>JANJGK010004201.1:17500-42500 GCA_039081455.1 Macrobrachium rosenbergii | reverse complement strand
ACACCTGAGTTCGACGGGTGAGTTGATGGGAGATGTTATTCACTTATACCCCTCTTGTGGCCGATTTCGTTAGTGCGTCACTGTAGTCCTGATTCCTCGTCCGTCGCTGGTTCGACCCCACGGGACGGTGGACTTATTATCAACTTAAAAATTCCCCTTCGGTAACATATATGAAAATATATTATTTCCGAGGTAGAGTGAATTGGATATTAAAGGACGTTTGTAGCTTTCTGATTGTATATGAATCACGGTGATGTGATAAGTAGTCATAATATGGCTACGTGCGACAAACGCACTACACGGTCAACATGGCAGAGGTGGGTGGATATCATCTCCAAACGCAAAACACCTGAGTTCGACGGGTGAGTTGATGGGAGATGTTATTCACTTATACCCCTCTTGTGGCCGATTTCGTTAGTGCGTCACTGTAGTCCTGATTCCTCGTCCGTCGCTGGTTCGACCCCACGGGACGGTGGACTTATTATCAACTTAAAAATTCCCCTTCGGTAACATATATGAAAATATATTATTTCCGAGGTAGAGTGAATTGGATATTAAAGGACGTTTGTAGCTTTCTGATTGTATATGAATCACGGTGATGTGATAAATAGTCATAATATGGCTACGTGCGACAAACGCACTACACGGTCAACATGGCAGAGGTGGGTGGATATCGTCTCCAAACGCAAAACACCTGAGTTCGACGGGTGAGTTGATGGGAGATGTTATTCACTTATACCCCTCTTGTGGCCGATTTCGTTAGTGCGTCACTGTAGTCCTGATTCCTCGTCCGTCGCTGGTTCGACCCCACGGGATGGTGGACTTATTATCAACTTAAAAATTCCCCTTCGGTAACATATATGAAAATATATTATTTCCGAGGTAGAGTGAATTGGATATTATAGGACGTTTGTAGCTTTCTGATTGTATATGAATCACGGTGATGTGATAAATAGTCATAATATGGCTACGTGCGACAAACGCACTACACGGTCAACATGGCAGAGGTGGGTGGATATCGTCTCCAAACGCAAAACACCTGAGTTCGACGGGTGAGTTGATGGGAGATGTTATTCACTTATACCCCTCTTGTGGCCGATTTCGTTAGTGTGTCACTGTAGTCCTGGTTCCTCGTCCGTCGCTGGTTCGACCCCACGGGACGGTGGACTTATTATCAACTTAAAAATTCCCCTTCGGTAACATATATGAAAATATATTATTTCCGAGGTAGAGTGAATTGGATATTAAAGGACGTTTGTAGCTTTCTGATTGTATATGAATCACGGTGATGTGATAAATAGTCATAATATGGCTACGTGCGACAAACGCACTACACGGTCAACATGGCAGAGGTGGGTGGATATCATCTCCAAACGCAAAACACCTGAGTTCGACGGGTGAGTTGATGGGAGATGTTATTCACTTATACCCCTCTTGTGGCCGATTTCGTTAGTGCGTCACTGTAGTCCTGATTCCTCGTCCGTCGCTGGTTCGACCCCACGGGACGGTGGACTTATTATCAACTTAAAAATTCCCCTTCGGTAACATATATGAAAATATATTATTTCCGAGGTAGAGTGAATTGGATATTAAAGGACGTTTGTAGCTTTCTGATTGTATATGAATCACGGTGATGTGATAAATAGTCATAATATGGCTACGTGCGACAAACGCACTACACGGTCAACATGGCAGAGGTGAGTGGATATCGTCTCCAAACGCAAAACACCTGAGTTCGACGGGTGAGTTGATGGGAGATGTTATTCACTTATACCCCTCTTGTGGCCGATTTCGTTAGTGCGTCACTGTAGTCCTGATTCCTCGTCCGTCGCTGGTTCGACCCCACGGGACGGTGGACTTATTACCAACTTAAAAATTCCCCTTCGGTAACATATATGAAAATATATTATTTCCGAGGTAGAGTGAATTGGATATTAAAGGACGTTTGTAGCTTTCTGATTGTATATGAATCACGGTGATGTGATAAATAGTCATATATATATATATATATATATATATATATATATATATATATATATATATATATATATATATATATATATATATATATATATATTATGAAGTGTCTTCAAGATGACATCACGATCTTGTAAGGCAAAAATAATCAGATGCATGTATATTACGGTTGATATATTGATGGTGCATAATTCATGAATATGAGTTACAATAACGCTACTAATGTTGTTTATCTCGTATCATTGTATATTAAGATTTGAATGCAGGAATCATCTTTTACTTTGTAATCTGGAATGCACTGCTCTTTGCATAGTTCGTAATTATCATCGTCGTCACTGCCTTTGATTTCTAAAACGAAATATATCAACACACGTGCTCAGAAACTAGCATTTGTCTCAGCATTTGTGTAAACTGTTTGAAGCGGAAGCTGTTTAGAGTCATCTGCTAAAAGTAATAATTTGTGAAGAGCTGCTCTAATGCTTTTAAAAGGAAAGGAAGCGCCTGGAAGTGTCAAGAAAACAAAAATCCTTCCCTGCTTCCGGATAAAGCTAATGACATTAACTAACAGTAACGTAAATATAATACATAGTATGGTGAATTTAATTATGTTAATTTCAGTAGCTCTAAATACAATTTACCTGGATTCTTCTCAATATTGCACCTAAGCTTTAATCCTCTTCAAGGTTTATTCGGCACTTCATGGCATCTTTTCAAATGGGATTGAAAGGCGACTGAACACCAAGAACTATATTATAACCTTGCCAAAATTATGGCAACACATTTAAACTTGTGAAATGCTAAAGAGATGTAGATGTTTGGGAAAGAAAATACAATGGTAAGAATTTGATTTCAGGGAATGTTCCACCCTATAAAATTCGTCTGTTTTCATGTTTGCCCTCCCAGCCCTTTGCTTTATCAAATGAACTTGAGAGAGACAGAGATTTAAACTTGGGAGACAGAGAAATTCATATTGATTTATCCAGTAGTTTGTGTTACTGGCATTCTATTTTACAGTTTCCCTCATACAAATAATATAACAGATATAATCAGCTATACAGACCAATAACTTTGTTTCTGCACTCTATAGAAAATAACGAAAGCCATAATTACATTTCCAGGATACATCATCATACATATTCAACATATCGAAAAGTTTCTGCACAAAATAAACCTTATTATGTTGCACGTGCGCCAGCAGTTTCTCCCGAGGCATATCTTCTTAGCGAGTAACTTTCTTAACATGAAGTTCTAGATCATGTATTTGGATCTAGAATTATGGCTATTTTAGCACGAGAGAGAGAGAGAGAGAGAGAGAGAGAGAGAGAGAGAGAGAGAGAGAGAGAGAGATAAACTCTAAAGTATCCTAGACATCATTCATATAGGTTTATCAGTGGTCTATTAAGAGAGAGAGAGAGAGAGAGAGAGAGAGAGAGAGAGAGAGAGAGAGAGAGAGAGAGAGAGAGAGAGAGAACTACAAACTCCAAAGTATGCTAGAAATTATTCACATAACTTTTTTTCAGTGATATGTTGTAAATGGTCTATAGTTGGCCTTATTTTTCCGTTGATACGTTAACATCAACATTTGAAGTTGTTCCAATATCAACCTTTGATATGCAATACACTTCCTTAACTGCTATTTACAGCGAAAGACTTACATGTAAACTAACTAAAATAACAAACGTTATTTTAAGTAAATACTTTCCTTTCTATTTTGTTATTGCAAACGATAAAAATTCTGCTGAAAGAAGAAGCTAAAATAAATATAGAACATTATCGGTATCATTGTATGATTTTTATTCCAACAAAGAACTCGTTAATTAATTCTTTTACCCTAAAGACAAAACCACAGAGGAGAAATGACTCTGGTGAGGTTTTCTTGTTTCCAGTAGATCACAAAAGTAACTTGGAGAAAAATCTGTTCTTTCCGCTACTACTGCTTTCATCTGATAATGAATGAAGTGACGTTTTCTGAAATTATGTTTTTCATTAAACAAACATTTCCTCGAGGCAGCATTTCCATAATGCAGTTTCTTTTTGTAGACGTACTTGTCAGCTCTCCTATCTCTCAAGGGTTTTGACTCTTCTATCTCTCAGGGGTTTTGTCTCCTATCTCTCCTTAGTTTTCGCTCTCCTATCTCTCATGGGCTTTGTCTCTCCTATCTCTCATGGGTTTTGTCTCTCCTATCTCTCATGGGTTTTGTCTCTCCTATCTCTCAAGGGATTTACCTCTCCTATTTCTTATGGGTTTTATCTCTCCTATCTTTCATGGGTTTTGTCTCTCCTTTCTCTCATGGGCTTTGTTTCTCCCATTTCTCAAGGATTTTGTCTCTCCTGTCTCTCATGGGGTTTGCCTCTCCTATCTTTCGTGGGTTTTGTCTCTCCTATCTCTCGAGGGTTTTGACTCTTCTATCTCTCAGGGGTTTTGTCTCCTATTTCTCCTTGGCTTTATCTCTCCTATCTCTCTTGGGTTTTGTCTCTCCTATCTCTCCTAGGTTTTGTCTCCCCTATCTCTCATTGTTTTTGTCTCTCCTATCTCTCAATTGTTTTGTCTCTCATATCTCTCATTGGTTTTGTCTCTCCTATCTCTCATGGGTTTTATCTCTCCTATTCTCATGGGTTTGTCTCTCCTATCTTTTAAGGGTTTTATCTCTCCTATCTCTCATCGGTTCTGTCTCTCCTATCTCTCACGGGTTTTATCTCTCCTATCTTTCAATTGTTTTATCTCTCATATCTCTCGTCGGTTTTGTCTCTCCTATCTCTCATGGATTTTATCTCTCCTATCTCTCCTGGATTTTGCCTCTCCTATTCTCATGGGTTTTGTCTCTCCTACCTTTTAAGGGTTTTATCTCTCCTATCTCTCATCGGTTTTGTCTCTCCTATCTCTCACGGGTTCTATATCTCCTATCTCTCCTGGATTTTGCCTCTCCTATTCTCATGGGGTTGTCTCTCCTATCTTTTCACGGCTTTATCTCTCCTATCTCTCATCGGTTTTGTCCCTCCTATCTCTCATGGGTTTTGTCTCTCTCATCTCTCCTGGATTTTGTCTCTCCTGTCTCTTATGGGTTTGTCTCTCCTATTTCTCATGGACTTTGTCTCTCCTATCTCTCACAGGTTTTATTCCACCACTAAAACTGAGTGATTAGCTTTCTTATCTGAAGGAGGACTTAGAAAAAAATGAATGAATAATTAAAAATAAGTAAGAAGTTTGACTCCCACACTGCTGACCTTATTTCCATTGTGATATTCCATTTTAATTCTCCAAGTAGTTCACGCCTCATCGTAATTCAAATTCTATTGTAAGGCGTTGCCAGGGCCTGTCGTGAAAGGCTATTAGTTTGAAGATATAGCACAGAACATAATTTTTGTTTTAACGTCTGCTTCTGATGCCAGAAATGAGGTTGGTTTATTTGCTACTTGTTTTACTTGAATTATCGCTTGAAATCGAAGGAAGATAAAATCAGTTAAACAAACATTGATCAAGAAAGCTCCCTACAGTGTTATCCCCAGTATTTTTACTTCATTCACGCTATGCTACATAATTTATTCCTGTATAAGTTTAAGTGATTTCAAGTAGAGCTGTATACCACATTCCAGTAGCAGTATCAGTATTAGTGTTGTAGAAGTATTAATATTGGTGGTAATAGCAGTGGCGTTTGACTTGTAAGAATTTACGTATAACTTGACCTTAGAAAGTAAGACTGTATTATGCTGTTGGAAGAGGTGATACCATAAAAATGACGAGGATAGATGTAAGTTCATGTAGCAAAGTCAAGGTATTCAAGATTGATTAAATCAAGTAATACCCTTGGCTAAAATATGTAGGTACTAATCACAATACACTAAGCAGTAAATATACTCAGAGGGAAGATTTAAGAAAGGCTATTTAATTGGAATTATAGGCAATATAGAGTAACTAAGCCTTACTTGACTAGCCTGTGAAACTGGTCTCTAGATACTTAATTTATACCAGTATTCATTAAAAGGCATATTTTCTTTTTGCATTTGAGAAGAACTACGGTATGATAGTGAGTTCACTAAACGGCAACTTGACATGTCAAATTAATCAGAATCAGGTTCTCATTCACGCTTGATGTTTGTGTAATTGACCATACAGGATAAAATCGTAAATGCATAAAATGCATTTACCAGTATATCTTATATCTTCCTGATTTTTTCTTATAAATTGTTTCCTTATAATTGATATCAAGTCTAAAATAAGTATAATGTAAGTGAGTATAACTTACAAGGAGAAATATAAGTGACTGTATTTTATGTGAGATAAAAAGGTCCAAGAAATTACAAATTTATTTTCGTATATAACTGAAATGTAAACGTTACATAAACTTGAAAATGATTAAGGCAGAAAATGTGGTATGTTTTCATATACTCTTATACAAATTGTCCTCTTTATCTTCTTCTTCTTCTTTTAACGTGCATTTTTCCCATTTTTGTATGGGGTAAGCACGATGCCTTCTTTTGAAGGACTTTTGATTTGGCTTTGGGGTAGACCTGTAGTCTCGATCGGCTGCCCTGCCTGACATCGTAGATTAAAAATTATAAAATAAAGAGAGCGCTTCGAACTAAATTTTAAGAATTTCAATGCTTGCCAATAGCTGTGATGCATTAAAATATTTATTCTGGATTAGAACTTTAGTCTATTAAAAGGCCATTTTCATTATAAATATAATAAGAAGGACCAATGCATTTAATTTATATCAGAGCATGTATCATTCTGCCCTTTTTGAAATGTTTGACATTTTGCACATCATGTAATTCGTAACGCATTATTCAGTGATGCTAAAATATTACCTTTTTTCGCCAAATGTCGAAAACATGGGGTACTGAAATCTTCTTAGATTTTTATTGTTTTGTTCAAATATTACTCTATTTTTTTTCGATCGGATGAAATTTAATTTGTTTTTTCTCCAGTGTTGTAAACTAGCATGTTTTCCCGCACGTCTTTCGAATAAAAATGTATAACCTTTCTGGCAGGGAAAGCTGAGCTCTTATTTTTTTTATTCCTGAGATTGACACGTGTAAATTTTCCTCAACTTCCTTTGTTCTTTTGTACTTGGCTGTTAAATTTCATAAACTTGCAAATAAAATCTGATCAATCAGTTTTCTTTAACGTTTGTCAATGATTTCTTGTGTCTTGCTAGTACGACGAACTAAAAAAAAAATGCGCTTGTACCACGCAAAAAAAAAAAAAGGTGGGGGGGAAACGGCAGCTTCTGATATTCATGAAGTCACATACGGCCTCTTTTGTTCCATCTCAACTAATATTATCTTTTTTTTTTCGCAGCTAAGTAAATATACGTAACGAGATCAGAAACAGATCTTTAATCCTTTGACTGTCAAAAGCCTGAATTCAAAATTTCTTAAAACAGGCTCAAAGTGTGGCTTTAAATGAGTTTCTTCATTTTATATTACAAAAAAATATAATAATATCGATAAGTTAATGCACGTCCGTTATATTTACACACACATATATATATATATATATATATATATATATATATATATATATATATATATATATATATATATATATATATATATATATATATATATATTTAGCAGACAAGTTGAAGCGAACGGACAGGGATCATGTACATAAAACAGTTTATTGGCCGACGTTTCACGACGTACTTTCCAGTCGGCCAAAAAACTGTTTTATGTACAAGGTGCTGCCTGTCCCTGCGCTTCACCTTGTGTGCTAAAGAGCAACGGCTCCTTCTCTTTGATGATTATATATATATATATATATATATATATATATATATATATATATATATATATATATATATATATATATATACATATATATATATGTGTGTGTTTGTTCTAAAGAAGCACCCTAGCGATCTCTTACAGAATACTATGCGAAGAATTATCTCTTAAAACTATGTTTTACTAAAGACATGTTATTAGGTTGCTTCACAAAGAGCCTTCTGAAACCCGAATAAAGACAAACAAGTGAAAATGCCCCGAAGTTTCTTCGGCGTAATCGAGTTTTCTGTACAGCGTATAATGCCGTATGAAATTCTCAGCCGCGGCCCATGAAGCTTTCAGCCACTGCCCGGTGGTGACCTGATGTTGGCAACTATAACGGTGCCAGACGCACGATCATGGCTAACTTTAACCTTAAATAAGATAAATACTACTGAGGGCAGAGGGGTGAAATATGGTAGGTTTGATGACTGGAGCGTGAGTAATCAACACACCAATTTGCAGCCCTCTAGCCTCAGTACTTTTTAAGATCTAAGGACGGACAGAAAAAGTGTGGACGGACAGACAAAGCCAGCTCAATAGTTTTCTTTTACAGAAAAATAAAAACACTATTATAATGCTACCCATCATATCTGATACAAAGAACTAACACAAGGAGTCTATCCAAAGCTCCTACCTTTCGCCAGTCCTCCACACCATCCTTTCTCCCTCGATCTTCGCCGTCCCCTGATGTCCTGAAATGAGCGAAGAGGACCTACTCAGAATGTGACGAAATTCGAAATTAATGGCGAGTAAGGATGAAGCATCTTACTTTCTTCTGCGTCGTCCCGCCTGAGGGAGATAAACTGAGGTGAGGAATGGATCTGCTTGTAAAGAAAAAGATAACCTAAAAAATAAAAAGAAAATAATTTAGAATGTTAATGCGCAAGAACAGGTAAGAGATGCATTGATCAAATTTTGACTGAAATATGTTGTTGGCATGAGAAATAATAAAAAAATTTGACAATGTACTTTGTTATATCTCTATAAAATCGAAAAGCGAATAATTCATTTAGTAAGTCTCCAACACTTTTTACACGAATAATTTATTACCTACTTTGATTCTCTTGACAAAACATGAATCTTTTAATTCACGCTATTATTTAAGTGTGACAGTTTATAAATCATGATACTGCATCTGAAGGATGGTTTTCGAATTTTAGATTTTCATTTCAGGTGTTCTGTGGGGCGTCTCTGGTGTTGCACTGCTCGTGTTTTTTACAACAGCTTGAAAATATCCTTCTGTCAAATATAAGATGTATCCCAACTTAGCAGTTGCACAACATGTAAGTACTTTACAAGATTTCTTTGCAGATGCCAACGCACAGAACATTACCATTTTATATGTTAACTTTATACTTGAAAATTGTGGTGACACTGCTTGACGGTTTTCCTGGTGTTTGTAATGCTTACTTCTTCATAATTGTCTGTAAAGAGGGTTTAATTAACTCTTTTTAATATATATATATATATATATATATATATATATATATATATATATATGTGTGTGTGTGTGTGTGTGTGTGTGTGTGTGCGTACATACATACATATATATATATATGTATATGTATATATATATATATATATATATATATATATATATATATATATATATATATATATATATATATATATATATATATATATATGTATAATATATATATATATATATATATATATATATATAAATATATATATATATATATATATATATATATATATATATATATATATATATATATATAATATATTTATATACATATGTATGTCGAACGGGAAAAGAATATTAAACCTATCAATGACTTAAATATGGCAAAGTAGAGTTCGTTGTTGGGTCCTTCATTCTTCTTCTGTCGGACTTCGAAATAGATGGTCTCCATTTCAGAAATGGTTGCAGTGTTTTGAGAAGGACAACCTCTTACCCTGTTCTCTTTTGTATCGATCTTATGAGAAGATATAGTGGGGAGATAGCGAGAGAGAAAGAGAATATAGAGTGAGGAAATATGAAAGTATTTTGATCCGTACATTTTTGTTTACGGTTGAAAGGATACACTAAAATTATCGTTTTGAAATGTATCTACTTAAAAACAAACAGGATAGTTCTGTGTTATGTAACTTACAGAAAACAAACGATGGTCCTATATTATCCAGATATGATGAGAATGTGGTAATTAATTAATGTATTTAACCATTAGTATCTTATTATAGAATCTTGTATCAAGAGGAATTAAAGTAAAAAAAAAATACAAGCAAAGTTTAAAAGCTATATGTCCCTTTGTCCAAACGTCTTACTGTTGGTCATATTAGATAGGACCAACCACTATTTGAAGAGCTTCTTTAATACGTTATAAGAAGTCGCTTAATTCTTATATGAGATTTCATTGAAGATTTACATCTAACAGTTTACGTAGATAGAAAACCTAAACAGGTCAGATTTATCCTAGAAATCTGATTTATAATCGGCAATAAAAATAAGTTTCTAAACATTTATTCAACACTTAATTATAGATATCGATTGATAAGTGACATTGCTTTTAATAGTATAAGGGATATTCAGTATAATAAAAAACTGACTCTCTTCTGTCCAGAATTTTATTTTAGTTTCTCCTGTGTGGATGATTTTTTTTTTTTTTTTTTTTTTTAGCGAGCACCAAAACCTCTTTTGGTGCCTGGAGCTTACACCTGAGCATTAGCTAAATTACCAGCGGCTATTCAGGCTGAGGAACTTTTGCCTCGGATCTGCAATCTTTTGGATGCTACGTTCGCTGAGTTTCTTTACATATACACACCAAGTCATGGAAGCTGTTTCTGGATTTAACAGCTCTTTTGACAATCTTCTGACATTTTAACTTTCCGCTCTTATTCGTTTTACATTTCGCTAAGTTTTGACCTGTACTATTAGCCGATTGAACTTTATATATATATATATATATATATATATATATATATATATATATATATATATATATATATATATATATATATATATATATATATGAAATAAGTAATGTGCAATTTACTTCAGTACACTTATTTACTAATTCATGCATCATTTATACAACAGTTGTAGTTATTAAAAAAATTACAGCTTCTGTGCAGAATAAAATACAAAATATGTAAAATCGTAAAAGATAGATATTTTTTCCTTTAAAGTAAAACAAATATAAAATTTAATCGATTCCCAGTATATCTCTGTGATAAACGAGTGTTAGTGAAAATTACTCCTAAATGTTTTTCCTCATTTTTGATCTGAAGCATAAGGTGAAAAAATGTCCTTTATCCTTATTTCGCACCGACGGTGGTGGGGAGGCTCGGAGACGCTGATATTGGCAGCATTCCAGTGTTGAAAGGGCTCCGTCTCTTTCAGTCTACTAATGGCAATTAGGCCTAGAACACTCCGCCCGCACCTTTTCTATTTGGATTTAGTACATAATTTTGGCTCTCTATCGCTTTCTCTTTAACGCTATATATACGCGCATACACGCGCACCTCGCGTACCCAGACACATAAACACACGCACACACACGCATATATATATATATATATATATATATATATATATATATATATATTATATATATATATATATATATATATATGGATGTATGATTGTACAGTATGTATGTTCCAGCATAACTCTGAAACGCATTGAGAGATTTAAACCAAACTCGGTATACTTATGACTTACTATCTGGAACAGAACACTGATGGGGTAAGACATCACTAGCACCAAAGCGCACCAAGGGGGGGGGGGGGGAGGAAGGGCATCCCTGAAATGGGGCTGGTTATGCCCGTAGACTTGGTAATTTTACGAATTTATCATACCTAATTTCGGTTTTAAACCAAACTCGGTATACTTATGACTTAAGATCTGGACAGAACACTGATGGGGTAAGACATCACTAGCACCAAAGCGCACCAAGGGGGGGGGGGGGGAGGAAGGGCATCCCTGAAATGGGGCTGGTTATGCCCGTAGACTTGGTAATTTTACGAATTTATCATACCTAATTTCGGTATACTGTACATGACTTAATATCTGGAAATGAATGCTTTGGAGGCAAGGCATCAATAGCACCAAATGGGGTGGGGTGTTGGGAAGGGAGTGACAGAGAGAGAGAGAGAGAGAGAGAGAGAGAGAGAGAGAGAGAGAGAGAGAGAGTGAGAGGGAGAAGAAGTGAGAGAGAGTAGAGGGGGTGTCAGGGAGAAGAAAGAGGGAAAGTGACACGGAGGGTTAGGAGAGAGAGAGAGAGAGAGAGAGAGAGAGAGAGAGAGAGAGAGAGAGAGAGAGAGAGAGAGAGAGAGATAGGGGGGAGAGAGAGGGGGGAGAGAGAGGGGGAGAATGAAAGAAAGAAAGAGTGAGAGGGAGAGGAAGTGAGAGGGTGAGAGGGAGAGGAAGTAAGAGGGAGAGAGAGTAGTGGGGGGTGTTAGGGGGAAGAAAGAGGGAAAGAGACAGGGATCGGGTTGCCCCAGGTCCCTCAGGGCGAGGCACCTCTGATGTCTACCAGAGAGGAAGTAAGAGAGAGAGAGTGGGGTGTTAGGGAGAAGAAAGAGGGGAAAAAGTGAGAGAGAGAAAGAGAGAGAGAGAGAGAGAGAGAGAGAGAGAGAGAGAAAGAGAGTAGAGGGGGTGTTAGGGAGGAGAAACAGGGAAAAAGTGAGAGAGAGAGAGAGAGAGAGAGAAGAGAGAGAGAGAGAGAGAGAGAGAGAGAGAGAGAGAGAGAGTAGAGGGGGTGTTATGGAGGAGAAAGAGGGAAAAATGGAGTGTTGACCACCTAAAGGTATGGATTAATGCCAGAAATGGAAATAGGTGGAAAACAGTCTTGAATATATCACCCCCCCCCCCACCCCCCCCCCCCCCCCCCCAAGTTTAAACTACAGTCGCTTCGTTGCTATTATCGTAACAGTAACAATGAGAGACGGATTGCTAAGTACGAAACAGCAAAATGTTGAAATATGAATAGTGAGTCTTTTCTTAAACATATATATTTTTTCCCCTTCTGTTTAACTCCGTGTCAATTTTTACTAGATCTATATAATAAAATGTCAGTTTAATATCTACTGTAACCTTTGTGATTTTATTACAAGGACAACTGACAACTATTTTTAACGGAACTAATAATATGTAAAATATTGAGAGATCTTTGAAAATTAATTCGAAATGAACTTAGGTTATCTAATGCGCCATTACTAAAGATATGTCTATGTTTTATCAGTATATTTACGCAAATATTATGGCCTAGACAAAACTTTTTTTATTTCTTAATCGACGTTGCAGCCACCATTTATGAAGAAATCGAAGACCCATTATTATTAAATTAAATATAAATATTTAATAAAACGCATGAAAAGTCCATTACAAAATCATAATAAATCTCTCTCTCTCTCTCTCTCTCTCTCTCTCTCTCTCTCTCTCTCTCTGTAAACTTTTTACCCAGTGTGCAAATATAATCTCTATACTTTCATCTGACTGTACATGCATATGTTTATATACATCCACTCTCTAATTTTCCACCAGTT
Organism: Macrobrachium rosenbergii; assembly: GCA_039081455.1. Taxonomy (NCBI): domain Eukaryota; kingdom Metazoa; phylum Arthropoda; class Malacostraca; order Decapoda; family Palaemonidae; genus Macrobrachium; species Macrobrachium rosenbergii. Next base: position 29,240 of record JANJGK010004201.1, on the reverse strand, counting down.
AGAGTTATTATGCATCACTCTCAAAAGTCTTGACACTTAGCTTTCTTCGCGTAAGTTGCATTACAGCTATCAAACTCGACACCATTTAAAAAAAAAATTTTTTTTAAGATTACCTTAATCGTAAACATCCAAATAGTGATATTAGGTAGTGCAACATGAACATTGCTCCCTACAGCGGTACTAGCGGCTTCGAATGTCAAACTCCTTTTCCAGAAGCAGAGAAACACCTGGTGGAGGAATTCGTGCCCATTGTTGGGAGGATGCTCTCTAAGTGGTGGTTGATCTTCCTCCCTTGAGAGAGGCCAAAGCAGTGATACTTTTACCCCTGCGTTTGTTCCTGAATAAAATAGAAGTAGTTTTTCCCAACTGAGTGATGGGGAAACAGCCAAATGTCTGGGGAATAGAGTTTTTACCCCAGTGCTCAATGAAAACGTTGCAAAAAGTCAAAGAAGAATTATATATCCTTCTCCTGGCATGGATGTATTCGTTGTAAAATGATGTAGCATGTCACTGTAGAGCGAACTTTGCTACTAAAGGCTATTCAAAAGGCCAAAATTTGATCTCAAAGAACAGTTTGAACGCCAAATTTTGTAACAGCATACTCCATTGAAGATGAGAAGAATTGAACTACTTTCCATTTTAATTTTCCAGGTAGAGGAACATGTCAAATAAGCAATGAATAAAGCCATCAATAGCCCATTTACCCTTAATTTATATATAAGATATTTCGCAGTCAAAGTATACTAGTATCTTATTCATGATCATATGGTTCAATGCCAGTGAATAGCCCTCAGTTCTATTGTTAAATATGCTGAATACAACCTTTCCTCTTGTTACCAAGAATATGACAACGCTCTTCCTTTCCTTCAAAACTTCTTTGAGATGATGCCAGAGTCACCCTGAAAGAAGCAGAAAATCGAAACCTGCATAATAAGTAACTCGCACAAAATTTCTGAAAGGCAGCCACTACTTCGCAACCAGAAAAAAAAAATAAGTCCCATCCCAAGGAGGTATTTCTCCGTCATTGCTATTGACAAAAGAGGTAAAAGAAAACATTGCCTCAACGTCCTCAGAACAATCACTTATAACGGGGGCATTGTATTCTCTTTTTCCTTTAGACCACAAGTGAGCTTGTGAGTACGCAAGAGATTGCTCTCCATTCCTTGAAACCTTATTTCCAGAAATTAAAATATTTTCTGTTTTCTTGTTACGTTTGGAATGACGTCAAGATCCTTTTAGCGTCTGCCTTTTCACGAAGAGATGACGCAAAGAAAATGATTCTACTCCTAAAGGATCAGAATAAAGGCTCACTTCAAGAGGTAAGAATAAATGTTTCCTCATGTCCTGTAAGGAAAACAAGGCCTTGCAGACGCTCTTGTTTACAATCTGTTGACTCGTCTTTTATTGTAAGGAAAGATATATTTTTCCTCATGACTACATGGTCAACGTAATAACTTCACCAAATATATTGAAAATATAGTTTTCTTTTTATAGAACATGATATTTTACTACGCCGTAAGATTTAAATTATGTCATGTTTCTAATGAAGATAAGCATAGTCACTTGAAATATCAATACAATAAGACATATGAATCTAATGACTTTTCTTTAAAGACTTAAAAGCGAAAAAATTAAGACATACGGCTTAATATAATATTATTACATAAGACTTTATATAATAATATTACATAGTAAAATACTGAGGTGCTTAAGCCAAAACAAATAACGTAAAAACATTTGATGAAGTTAGATTGGAACATTGAGCAACTAAAAAAATACTGTGAGACTGTTAGACTACCTATTAGACATAAATCTCAAATCACCGATGTACAAAATATATTTATAGGGGCAGAAAAACTCTCACCGTCTCAAGTGAAAGCAGAAGGAGTGCTAATCAGGGAGGCACAATGAAGAGAAAAAGACAATTTCATTTTATGTCATTTCAGGTGGAACTGAAGAAGCTGACCTTTTACAGGGGAGAGCGACGTCGTTCAATAAACTATGTTGGCTATTGTGCTCCGCAATCATTCATATTAATAAATGCAGATATAGTAACATGGATTATTTACGTAGCTTATGAAATATCTCAGGACAAAAGAAAATAAGGAACTCTGTAAGCAGAAATTGATTAATCAAATTTTTAGAAACTGTTGTTGACGTCAATATCGAATTTATCGAATCAGAGAAGATATATTTTTTACGAACGTTCTCCAGTAATTAACGAAAAAAATTACTAAATGCCGATGTCATGAGCAATCATGTGAATAAATGTTGCAATAAGTATGGGTAATTTATATAGCAAATAAGATATTCTAAGAATAAAAAAAAACATAAGGGACTCGGGAAGCAGAAAAGGATTAATAATATTATACTTTCTTTAAAGTTATAGAGATCAAATTCCTATGTGATGAGCAACCATATGAAAAAATGCAATAACAATAGCATGAGTAATTTACGTAAAATATGAAAAGTCCCATAATGAAAAAGATGGAGTCTCCCCTTTATATCTTGGCAAAGTTTGCTTTAACGAAGCATCGGAAAACGAGCGAAGGACGACTTCAGCCGAGGTGGAGTGCGAGGTAGCTTGATGGTTTAGTAGAGACTACAAGGACGAAAGGCATCATCATTCCTCTCAGCATACGAACGAAGATCTTTTGAGCCTCGGAGTGCAAATATCTCCCCAAAAAAGTCAGCATTTACCAACATCAACAGGATAGTTTTACCTTCTTCCTGGTAACTGGAACTTGGAACCACAAACGATTCGTTACCATCTGAATGAGCAAGCGATGAAATGTGAGGAAAACATGAACAGCTGGATAAGAAACAAGAAATATAAAATCAAAACATGGAAGGAAAGGATTATGTTTCTCGAAATGATGTTTGTTAAATGATTCTGCAAATAATGATTCGAAAATTAATGACAGAAAGACATTACACAATAATAAAAAACGAAATATAAAAGCAACGAGTGGCGATGAAGGTCTAGGATTATAGGATGTTCCCCGAAATAATATTTGGTAAATGATTCTGTAAATAATGATACAAATATTATTAGAAAGACATTACAAAAATATTTCAATCAATCGTTCTCAAAGACTAGAAATATAGTATCTACAAACACACAGCTAGTAACCGAACTAATGATACTTTATACTAAGGTATTTCTCTGTTTTAAACAACTCAAAATTCTGGAAAGAAATTAATTCAATTTATATATTTAACACTCTTTTTCACGCTCGCAGTGCAGTATTAGGTTGCTAATTGCTAATTGCAGCTCGGTCATATGGAACTGACAATTCTCCAATCCAATGATTGATAGTTAATTACGTTATGTCAGTCGAAAAAAAAACAGATTCCGACGCAAATTTAGGAATTTGCATTAAAGCATACAGGAGAATATTAAAAGCCATACTATCCAAATTAACGTGCTGGGAGATAAACACAAAAATCGCAATGAACAATAAGGCTTCGCCAAAGAATCGAGGTTTGCAACCCTGTGAAAGTTACATAACTTTCAGTTGGGGCTTACATAAGAAAAATAACAATTGTTAATGTTATCTAGATATTCTACTGGTAATAAAGAGTTTTTTCTTACAAAGAATAACCTGGATATTTCTTGCAGTCAAGTGGCAAGGCTTTTATTTATTACCACTGACTTCACATCATATTCTCCCATAACTCAACCGTTGATTTTAAGGGCTTCTTGTTTCATGCTCTGTTTTCCTCCACTTTGCTCAAGGATATCGGAATCAGCTTCCCCTTCATCTCCTACCTGTGATTCTCAAAGATTTTCACCAGGTCACTGAGCCTCAGCCTCTTCCTTATTAGTCGTCTGTCGTTGGTGGAACCGTATCTCGGATTTTTCCCCTCGTTGTTTGTAAGCTGAAACCCTAAAAATGCCACCTTCTTTTCTTGTTAGTTTAAATTCTATAAATGTATTTGAATGTGACAATAGTTTCTCGAAAGTTATAATTATAGTTTTGTCCGTCCGTTCGTTCTTCTGTTCTTTTAGTGTATATCTGGCCTCCCCCCCCCAAAAAAAATTAGATATTTCTTAAATACGACATTGAAATGTTACTTTAAATACTTCCATAGAACTTTGCGAGCTGTTTCATTTTCAAATGCTTTTTCTTCACTTTAATTCATGAAAAAATTCAGTTTTAATTATTTCTTTTATTCAGTAAAATTTCTTTTAGATTCCTCACAAAGAGGTTTACTAAAAATATAACTTTAGAAATACTTAACCCTATATAAATGAGAACCTAAGATCTCCTAAGGTCTTTTTTCACTGTCAATGTAAAGGACTTCATTTTTTCCCTCCATCAAATGGTCATATACCCCCCGTACCTACCGTACTCTTAAAAACCCCCATTTGTTTAGACTGCTCCCGTAACCTCTCACCCTTTTTTTTTCTTTTTTTGCTTTAGCTTCACGAATCATCAAAGTGCACTGAGCCATTAAATTCCCATTTGCTTAAGTACCTCCCTCCGCTGCATCCCCCCCCCCCCCCACACAACCCCAACCCTCTCTCTCTCTCTTTCACTTTGGTACTGACTGTCCATTTATCCATTTATTTATATATGTATATGTTTATTACTGGACTAGATACGTTTACATGTTTAGCTCTTACAAAAGGTAATTTCCAATGTATTTATTACATAACTGAACAGTGATTAAATTATTTACAACCTTGAATCAAAAATCCCTTCAACCAAAGCTTTACACCAAACTGGAATAAAAAAATGCGTCGAGGTTTTGGGCAGTATTCACATTCCTCTGTAAGATTTATCGTCTTTCTTTATCCATATATTATATTGACAGTTATGCGGAATTTCATGTTTTTCCCATATATTGCTTTCCAATCTATTGTTCCTTTTACGTTAACCGGTGGTCTTTATTTAAAGTTTCAATTAGTTTTAGCTTTGAAGCAACCTTCGATAAGTACTCCTTAGATATTTTACATTTCTTACTCATTTTCGAATCAATACCTCTCGCTTAACTGTATTGTACATATACTGGAAGAAAACTTTGCTCCGCACAGTAATCCTTTATTTAGTAATTACGGAACAAAATCTCCTGGAAATCCCATTAGTTAACTGCCCTGATTGTGTTAAAAGCGAAACTTGATTCAGCATTAAGAAAATTATTATTTTTTCTTTCCGAACGTCGGCATTGAAGTCAGCGAATTGGTTTTGCACGTTGCAACATAAGTAAAGGTAACTGAAATTTAAACTTATAGTGATCAAATTCCAGATTGTAAAAACAACTCGGTGCAAATGCAAGTAGCAATAAACAGTAAACAAGTAAAAAATGCGCCGAAGTGTCTTCGGCGCAATCGAGTTTTCTGTATAGAGTATAATGCTGTATGAGCCGCGGCCCATTACACTTTCAGCCAAGGACCGGTGGTGGCCTGTCCTATAGCATTGCCAGATGAACGATCATGGCTAACTTGAACCTTAAATAAGATAAAAACTACTGAAGCTAGAAGGCTGCAATTTGGTATGTTTGATGATTGGAGGGTGGATGATCAACATACCAATGTGCAACCTTCTAGCCTTAGTATTTTTTTAAGATCTGAGGGCGGATAGAAAAAGTGTGGACGCACAGACAAAGCCATCTCAATAGTTTTCTTTTACGGAAAACTAAAAAAAAAAAAAAAGAAAAAAAAAAATTTTAGTTTACTTGCGTGGATTCTGAGCTCTGTAGATGGCTATGGATGTTATTGTGGATGGTGGGGGCTGCAAAGTATCTTCGTCTCATGAGGATTAAATGTTACAAAAGGTGATCAGAAGATAGAACATTTTTGGGATCTACGAAATAATACCCCTCTCCGTTAAACAACAAGAACTTCCTCATTGTACTTTTTTTTTTTTTTTTTTTGCTTACGCACAATTACCTAACTGAATAAGCATTATCTGTCACTCAAATATCTATAATTCTTTTCATGATTACATGTGCATATCCACCTTTGACTGCAGTAACTGGTTTCAGGGATTTAATACTAGCTGTGCTGAAAGCATTGCTAGCAGTTCTCCTATCATGACCTCCTTGCACTAATTATTTAATCTCGGTTTTTATTCTTGACTCAGTCATTCCCTGCGTACGATATTTATCTTCTAGACTTTTATATTTGTTATTTCTCTTCAGATTTGCATTGTGTATTGATGCTTCCCTTGACTCCTTCCAAATACATAACTGCAGATTTTACTCTTTTTTTATTTTGAAATTTGGCTGCAAAAGGAAGCAAGGTGCGTGGATTAACGTAAATTATGGCCAAATTGCGTTTGTGACTTATTTTAGTGTATGTAAAAAAGCGTATTTTTTTGTTCAAAGCCTTATCTGTAATTTAGTATCTTTCTCCTGATGAGGTTTTGATACCTTTACCAGTTTGAGGCCTCCATTTACATCACAAATTCTCCTCATACATTAGATACATATCAAGATATAACTTGAAATAGTTCAAAAGTTGGGTAATATTAAATAAATGAAATTTAAAAACAATGACACAGTCAATGGAGAGAGAGAGAGAGAGAGAGGACGAGAGAGAGAGAGAGAGAGAGAGAGAGAGAGAGAGGAGGGAGAGAGCGAATAATTAAGTCTGTGTTCATATATGGAAAATGCTTGTAAACCATTCGGACAATTAATATTTGTTCTTTTGCAAAACGAAACTGTTTAGTGGGTAATAAGTCTTTCATTACTCATAAAGTACCAGTGAGATGCCTGTAAATACATGGTTAAAAGCTTAATTAATATAAACATTTAAAGCCAACAAATTAATCACTGAGATTTTTATCATGACGAGAGAACAAACAGAATTTAAAGGAAAAGTTCTGCTAACGCGTTTCCTTCCCATAACTTCGGACGCAACACTTATACTTATCGCTTGACGTAGGTCTTCATTCTAATCCCTCTATTTCAGCTACATTTTCTTTATTTCATTTCTCCGAGAATGTCCACGCTCTAAAAGGATCCAGGCGCCTCTTACGCCTAAAAGGGACATAAACAACATTAAATTTATGGAAGTATCTCTTACATGGATAGAGAAAAAATCTCTGCGTCTTCTCAAGTTCCCCTGTGTCTAGAGAAAGAAAAAAAGACCTTTGTTGCACGTCATATTTTTCTTATACAAGAAAGAAAGCTTTCCTTTTCCCCCTTGACAACAGTAATGATTACGAAATCTCTCTTGGGATGAGACTTATATTCTTGACTAGAGGAATAGCTGTTGCTTCTCGTTTTTATTTAAGGTTTTACTTCCTTCCATTTTCGATTTTTATCACATATTCAGACTGAGTCTGACTTTCACTGCAGCATCTACTTTGTGGGTTCAAATTTACCTCCAACTTAAAGGAAAAAGTAAGGTATAAATATTCACATGTATATGCATTTCATTATAAATAACATTGTTATTATGTTTTCGCATTGAGGGAAAGTGTTTATTTAGTATACATCCCTTGGTAGCAGCAGAGAGACAGAAGAACGGCATGCAGCAGATTTTCTGTTGGAATTCATGGCCATATGCACTCATTGAGAGAAAGGCTACTTTGCTTTGACTAAGAAACCTACTATGAAAAGATGATAGGTGAATGAATGATTCATTATTTTATTCTCCATATCTCAAGATGATTTTTCCTTGCAAATCTTTTGGTGAGCTCGAATAGACTACGATTTTTAAATAATTTACTCTTGCTTAAAACCACTAAAGTATTGCCTGCATTCTTGTTAGAAGAATAAATGCTTTCGTTTTTCCATTAATTTTTGTAATACGAATGTCTGGTATGAGGCTTCAAGCTGCTTTGCTCGACATTTACCACACAAAGCGGAAATCTGCTTTTAATGCATTGTCCAGATTCGTGCAGGAGGAATAAAAGTTATTGTTTTTGGCGTCAAGATAAGATCATTTCTCCCAGGTCTGTTACTCTGGCTTGGTAACTCTTTCACATAAACAGTTCAATTTTCAGAAGAAAAACTCGGAACTGGAATGGTCAAAATCAACCATTAATTAGGGAGGGGCAAATGCAGCACCGCCCACTGGTTATAGGAGGCACGATAATTAGTCACTACATATTCCCTGGTGATGCAGCTGGCGAATCATTCGCTCATGCTTCGACAGGATGACGTACAAGAGGCAAATCTTAGAACTATGTATTTCGGCATAATGCTGCTCTGCCCTATTTCCCACTGGCTGCTCTTGCATCTTTCTACGAATAATTTGCAGGATAATGGACTGAACTATTTTGCTCAATTAAATGGCCACTCATATCTCTAGACATGAAACTTATGTTTGCTCTTCATCACGACACCTTATATCATGTTTTATAACAATAAATTAATAACTATATTGATGATATGGGATAAAATAACATCTGCATTTAAAAAACAACGACCGAATCTCGCTATGGATGGCTTCTTGTCAAATGGGCCACAAAATGTCTTGAAGACTAATTTCAGTTTGAGCACCGATGAAAGACTGTTCACTTTCAAGAAAATGTCAACACAATGTAGCAAGTTCAGATAACGTGGGCTTCAGCTCCTCGTTCTTTAAAACAAATTTTAATAGGCATGGCCAATCCCTCTCTCTCTCTCTCTCTCTCTCTCTCTCTCTCTCTCTCTCTCTCTCTCTCTCTCTAATTTATTATTTGAAATATATACCTCCTGAAAAGGTATATGTTAAAAAGTTTGCAAGTTTCTATATTTACTGAGAAAACATCTGCAAACCTAGATAACTAAAAACACGCGAAGTTGACAAAAGCTTAAGAATAAGGAGTATAACGTAAAATATTATTTTATAAGACAGAGCTAGTAACTGAAGTACGTGTTCTCTCTCTCTCTCTCTCTCTCTCTCTCTCTCTACAAAGAGACCTAAACAAAATATATAAATGGGCAGAGATAAATAGGATGGTATTTAACTCTGATAAATTTGAATCAATGAACTATGGTGATAAAGTAGGAATGCTATATGCATATAAAGGACCTAATAATGAGACAATCACAAACAAGGAAGCAGTTAAAGACCTTGGTGTGATGTTGAATAGGAATATGTTATGCAATGATCAAATAGCAATTCTATTGGCAAAATGCAAAGCAAAAATGGGAATGTTGTTCCGGCACTTCAAAACAAGAAAAGCTGAACACATGATTATGCTTTATAAAACGTACGTACGTAGTCCACTTGAATATTGCAATATAATATGGTACCCACACTACCAAAAGGATATTGCACAAATAGAGAGTGTACAAAGGTCATTTACAGCTAGAATAGAAGAAGTTAAGGACCTTGACTACTGGGAAAGACTACAATTCTTAAATTTATATAGTCTTGAAAGGAGAAGAGAACGCTACATGGTAATTCAAGCATGGAAACAGATAGAAGGAATTACCGAAAACATCATGGAACTAAAATTATCAAAAAGAGCAAGCAGAGGTAGATTAATAGTGCCAAAAAACTATACCAGGAAAATTAAGGAAAGCACACAGGACATTAATCCACCACGCACCAGCATCGATAATGCAGCGTCTATTCAATGCGCTACCAGCTCATCTGAGGAACATAACAGGAGTGAGAGTAGATGTGTTTAAGAATAAGCTCGACAAATATCTAAGATGCATCCCAGACCATCCAAGACTGGAAGATGCAAAATATACCGGAAGATGCGTTAGCAACTCTCTGGTAGACATCAAAGGTGCCTCACACTGAGGGACCTGGGGCAACCCGAACGAATTGTAAGGTCTGTAAGGTCTCTCTCTCTCTCTCTCTCCACGATAACGTCCCCAGCCGACCAAGGCTCTGGTATTCTCCTGTGGTAATAAACGCAGATAAACTGACTATCAACTTCGCAATGGCATAATTGCAGCTGTTGTTATGCTTCTCATTAATTGCACATCTCTCTCCCACTCAGATATAGTCTTTACTTCCAATAGCCCTGCGCATGCGCACTTCCAGACACGCCTGACGTTTGTATCGTGCAATTATTGGTTTATGGTATTCGTATACGACAGTCGGCAAAGCGGCAGTTCTCGCAATTTCTTCAGTTATCTGAAATGAAGCTTGCTAAGTATTTGTTTATGTTCGTATAATTTCATATATATAGCTAAAGTCTTTCTGATTTTCGCCATGTTGGAACTTGCTTTCTCGAAGTCTGCAACACAGGCAATCAATCAAGCCTCTGAAGTTTTACCTCTCTCTGAGAGATTATCATTATGAAGTAGTCTGAATCCTGCCATGGGAAAGAACCAAGTACCTGAGAACATGTTGACTGAGTTATTAAACGTGAAGGAGCCTCTTACCTCAAAGGTGATGAAGCAGGCAACAAATGGATTATGATTGCCATTTAAGATTATTCATATAGTTATTAATATCCTATATTTAGCATGGTGTGAAGCATTAAAAAGAAAATATGTTGTTTTGTAAACTTTTAAATAAAAGAAGTGCATCTGAAAAACACTTTGTATAGTCTTCGCATATGTACGCATGAGAATTACAGGGACGTTAATTTACCTGTAAAAGAAGTCACAAGACAGCGTACTATCCCTGAAACAGAGTGGTGAGAAATGTCTCACTTAAATTTAGCGTCTTTAAATGATTTCCTTTTTTCCTACAAATGCTTTCGTCAGAACTGAGGATACTCTCCATCAAAATAAATGCCTTACTCAAGTATATGTACTTGAAAAGATATCGGCAAAATTAAGTGGAACAGAACTCATGCATAAGCGTTTTATCTCTGTCCATTGAAATCCACTTTTCTAGAAGAAAGGTAAATCAAGTGAATCACATTGATGCCAGTCAGTAAGATGAATTATTGATTGTACCTTGTCGAAGAAGCGAGCGCAGCAATTGTGTCTAGTCATTGGAGAGAATTGGAGAGACAGGAGGATAGGAAACAATTCTAATTTAAACTAGAGGGAAGAAATCACCTCTCAAGCCCCTAAGAACAGGTTATCAAAAAATTAAAAACGTGATATCGACACAGGAGTAGAGGGTAAGGTTATGGTCAACAAAAATGATTAGTCAAAACTTGTACATAAAACGCTTATATGAATAGAATCCATGAAAAGCAAAGCTGAGGTAGAATTCGAGGACTAGTTTCCATATACAAATCATGCAAAATTATGGTAATGGTAAGTGCTTTATAAAGCCAAAGTCAACACATTTAATGTCCTTTGTCAAGTATCATAGGCGCTAGCAACATTTATACATAATGGCTGTCTTTCTAAGAGGTACAAGGAAATCTCTCTACTTTTTACTTGCAAGCTAGCATCCTAAGAATTGATATACAGGTATTAAGCGTTTTCACCTACTGTACATGTAACAAATACAGACATTAACAGTAACAACTGAGGAAATTTGCAGTTATGTCCAAGAGCTCTCATTCAGCAATGATTGAAATGCTCATGCACACAGCGGCACCGCGCTATTCTAGCTAGGCCTGAAGACAGAGACAAAAACTATGGATGAGATGAAACGTCCCTTTCATTGTCCTTGGATGTTTGTCATTCGGAGAAAATGTTACCCAGTATGAACGATGCTGACCTTCAGCAATGGATAAACAGAACATTTCACGTCCACTGATGTCAACTGTAAAAGTATGAGGAATTGGGCAGGCAACACTTAATAACACCAACAGTATGGACATAGCGTTCCTTGTAAAAGTTCATTAGGTTATTTATTTCATATTCGATTTTAGTGGGGCATTGCTCCAGGCACTAGTGGAAATAATCTGAGGTTTTTTTATTGACTTATAAT
>JANJGK010004201.1:0-15000 GCA_039081455.1 Macrobrachium rosenbergii | reverse complement strand
CATACATATATATATATATATATATATATATATATATATATATATATATATATATATATATATATATATATATATATATATATATAAATGCGTGTGTATGAGTAAGTTTGTTTACAAGTTCACAAGTGATAAATTAAACCAGTTAATGCCCATTGACCATGAAACGCGTTCTTTGGAACATGAGACATATTGGATTCTAACGAAGGATGTGACTTTTTTATTGAGAGAAAGACAGAAGAACAGGGAAATTCAAACGAGATTCCTTTTTATTTTTTGTGTTTTATTTTACGCTTTATCTCTCATTTCAGTTTTCTTTTTAAATATTAAGCAACGAACCGTCGTTTTTTACCCTTCTGTTATCTTTCAAGTCTCTATTCAACGGAAATATTATCTATTTGATGGAATAAAATCGTGGTTTCCTGGAAGGCAGACCGACAGACAGACAGACAGACAAAGACAACGAGAGACAAAGAGGCAGAGAAATGACTGAGTTGTTAACGAGCGTTAATGGGAAAGGAGGCTGAATTAATAATTGCTCTTTTAATACCGTTGTTGTTTTAGATGCCACTGACAATAGTCTGTCACAAAAAAAAAAATTTCACCAAGTTTGGTAGAGCCAAGATCTAATTAATTTAGGGTTTAAGTGTTTATAATGGATCTACGAATATACGCCACCCTTTTCTAAATTGCAGCAGCAATCAAATTCTCCCTACTTGTAATCCATACGCTATTATAAAGCAAATTATATATATATATATATATATATATATATATATATATATATATATATATATATATATATATATATATATATACTGTATATATATATATGCTATTCATGCATAAATCTGCTAAATTGTGCTTTCAAAATATCACTAAAGGAGGATGTTCACAGACAAAAAGAAACTGCCAAAAAACCTCTTGTTTGAATGCGACACATGCTTACTTTAATTTTAAATAAAAAACAATTAAATATCACGACGGCAAATGAAGTCACATGACCGGCATAAAACGGAATTCCTCCCGGATGCTAAAGATTGTCTTATTATTCATGTATAAATGATGTTTCTATTGTGCATTTCAGGGCCGTGTCTAATAGATATTCGTCGATAAAATCTTACCAAAGTCTCGGATATGGATCGTATTTAGGGAAAAGCTATTTGAAGCCACAGCCTAATTGGCAAAATATGCAGTGATGTCTAATGTGGATAAATAAGGCACTTATCAGAGTAAATCAAGGAAATTTAAAGGGAAACTTAGCTAAATTTGGTAAGCACCCAGAAAGAGGCTAGTTGTGACGTAAACTATGACATCAGACGTAATAGCAGGGTTCCCAGTAGTGTGATAATGATCGTAGAAACAAATATTTGACCCTCTTGTACAATAAGCAATACCTTGAGTAGGATATGCGATAGTTATCGAAATTGTGAGATAATGTACTATAAATGGATTAGTGGATTAAAAAATTTAGGGCATAGCTCAAGCGCTTGGACTATGAGTTACGAATATCATATAGCACTACAATGTAGTTATGATTAAATGAAATATATATATAATAAACAATGTGAATGAAATTATCAAAATAACTGAAAATTGAACGAATGAGTAACTTCAAATCCATAAAAGAATAAATAAATAGATAAAACCGGGAATACATAGACTCACTGATAACCACTCAACAACCCTACAACAAACAGTGTCAGTTTCAAGTAAGTAAATCAAGCGTGTAGAAGCAACAAAACTGACACAGAAGCGCACAAATAAAATAATGAAGGGGGAGTAGTGTGCTATACCAAGCACTGTGGATTTATTATGGGACTGATCATGCATTAAGGAAGTTAAGGTTAGAACACTTGCGTTATGTTACATTCATTTAGCAGGACTAAGCAGGTACACGTGAACTGGAACTTTTGTGATAATAAGAAGCAACAGAAACTCCAGAGTAACATTGGTTTTCACAGAAAATGTTACTGTAAGACTTGATGCATATTTCAAGTTAAAGGAAGAGTGAATTGCGCCATGGAACTGTATTATACAATTAATATTCTCATTTGATGCCCATTCCCTTATTGTACTCTACTTAGATTATTATTATTAAACTGGTGTAACCAGACCACTGAGCTAACTTACAGCTCTCATACAGTAGGGCTGGCCCGAAGGATTAGATTAAAATACCAGGTCTAGGCCAGAGGCCAAGCACTGGGACCCAATAGATCATTCAGTATGATGATGAACGGATTAAAATGAAATTAAAAACTGCACATAGGAACATGCTCTCATACTGGAACACATACATACAATAAATACATTTACTCACGCTTCCTTACATACACACTAAAAAGGTATATTAAAATTCAGAACATAAGAGACTCATCGAAAAGATGAGAGAGAGAGAGAGAGAGAGAGAGAGAGAGAGAGAGAGAGAGAGAGAGAGAGAGAGAGAATTTGAGGCAGGTGTTTGAGTGTGTGAAGCAATATAAGAATTCCATATACTACTGTACTACTATTGCTACTGCTACCAACATCTGAGTCTTCATTCAAAAAGTATATGGGCGGGGTGTCTAGTAAGTGCGTCAGTGAATGGGAGGGTCTTCAGTAGTGACGTTTTACTAGCCTCTATCTACAAGCCTGCTGGATTTAGCTAAGTTTCCCTATAAATTTCTTTGATTTACTCTGATAAGTGCCTTAATTATCCACATTAGACATCACTGCATATTTTTGCCAATTAGGCTGTGGCTTCAAATAGCTATTTCCAAAATACGATCCATATCCGATGCTTTGGTAAGATTTTATCGACAAAAATCAACTAGACACGGCCCTGAAATGCAGTGGTAAGTTACATCTAGTCTTCGCAGTCTGTGCTTCTTAGAGACTTCAGACGTCAACGTACTCAAATAGCAACTTAAATCTAACAGATTCATAAACGCTATTTATAGAAATATCCCAAGGAAAACGTTGTTAACTTAGCAAGGTGCGCGCGCGAATACTGTTTTAAAAGCCTTCCTAATCCAGTAAGGGGATAATGCAGTAATTATTTAAACGGGGTGTCCCATTCTGCAAGCTGTTGCTAGAAACGAGACGAGTCCACTTATGTCACCCACCCCTGGTGATCTTGAGATTACCCATTAAAGGCCTCTGTGCCAGTATTATTATTAGCTTGAAATTTTCTTCAATAATTACCTTTTAGGAGGAAAGGAAAATTGATTCTTGAAGCCACGATGTCCACCCGTAAAATTCATAACTGTCAATTGTATGTCACACCTTTTCAAGGAATTTTAGTTTTATCAAATCCTTAAATGTTTCTTTGTATGCAGAACAACTGTAAAACCTGTTGCAGAAGTAATGCCAAAATTAGTTCAACAGCTGAGATCATTAATATTCATTAAATACTTAAATAGTCTTATACAACGTCTGGGAGTGTAAGTCTTTTATATTCACTTGAGTTCGTTTCCTTGCTTTCAATAATATCCCTTTCAAATCACCCCGACTCGAGGGCCGGAAAAGGGCTAAGGAAATTTGGGTGGACGAGATGCAGCATGAGAAATATAAAAACCACTACATTAATTTGTTGATTTTCACATATAACAATTCATAGAAATGTAAATTCTTAATTTGGCAGCTGAAGGAGTTAAAATTATGAAACGCCTAACCAAGAAGCTTTACCAAATAATTCTAATGTACACTCTCTCTCTCTCTCTCTCTCTCTCTCTCTCTCTCTCTCTCTCTCTCTCTCTCTCTCTCTGTATAAGCGAAAAACATCTATCACCCAATAGAATTCTGACCTGGTAAGTGAAAAGCCAACATCGAGTAACTAATCGCCTTTCCCATTTGTGCCGATGGATCTCCTTCGCCCGTCAATACATCAAACATATGGCGACAATTGCTTTCCTCTCCAGTGAATAGAAATTGATTACTTTTGACAAGAATTACCTCGTAGTTAGTCGGTGATGCCATTCGTTCTCTCTTTGAGGTATTACCGTTATTCCAAAATGCTCCTTTGTTTATTGTTTGACTTCCAGCTCTGCTAAGGGTTATATATAGCCTATTCTGAACGTGTCAGTAATATGAAAAGATAGTTTTTCGCTTGTTGCTGGAACCTCCTTGAAACTTTACTCTGTAGGGTGAAGAGACAGACAGGTAGACAGACAGCCACTGTAGGTTGCGATTGGAAATAATTTAAGAAAAGTGAAATGTGCCTCTTATACTCCTCTAGAATTCTCTTCCACAAAAATAAATAAATAAACAAACAAACAAACAAATAAATAAAGAAATAAATAAATATAAATACACTGTGCGTGAAGTAAATATTTCTTTGAACTCATGAGATTACTCTTGGATATTCCGTCAAATTGCCTATTAATGTCGTTACAAGACTCTGACCCATTTAAGAATGCAAATAATAGACCTTTATGGGACGAAACGTAAAATGACCTGCTCTCCGTACGGCTCGCTGTAAAGGCGAGATAAGACCTAATTTCCGGGAGTTACTGACCTGAGTCAGTTGCTTTTGCGATATTCTTATCTGAACTGTCAAAGCCTAACATTGGCTGCCTCACTTCAACTGAAAGACCCTTACGTCAGCTATCAAGAATTCAACGCTTGCAACACACAAGAAAAAGGAAGCGAAATATCATTAGAGATATTTTCTAATCTGTATACGACCAATGAGATTTTCAGAATTTTTATGAGATCAATGGAAGTTTTTAATTTTCTGTAAAAGAAAACTGCTTTGCCGGCTTTGTCTGTCCGTCCGCACTTTTTTCTGTCCGCACTTTTTCTGTCTGCCCTCAGATCTTAAAAACTACTGAGGTTAGAGGGCTGCAAATTGTTATGTTCATCATCCACCCTCAAATCAACAAACATACCAAATTGCAGCCCTTTAGCCTCAGTGGTTCTGATTTTATTTAAGGTTAAAGTTAACCATAACCATGCTTCTGGCAACGATATAGGATAGGTCTCCTGCAGATAATATGTCTATTAGATTGTTTGCGGTACACATTTAGATCAGTATGATGAAGCATAACTGAACCATTCCTACCGTAATAAAAATTTAAAAAAAGACAGACTTGAACTATATGTTTGCCCGTCTCCTTCAGCCAACCATGTCTGAAACATAGTATTGAAAACAACTTATTGAAAGAAATATCTAACATATGCAAACAAAATTAATGTCAAATATCAACTTCGTATATTGTTATCCATGGTTATACATAGCAGTTAATTTCAATTATAAGATCATATGAATACCTATTAGTTCAGTTAAGACTCATTAGCATCCTGTAATGATAGTCACATTTGTATGCTTGATTTTATATGACACATGGGTGGCTTGTCTGAAAAGCCGTATGTACTATAATGAATACTTTATCGGTGTAAATTAATATAAAAATTACAGACTGTTAATGTTATTGTAAAATCTGATGACCTTATATGGTGATACAATATTCTTTCTTTCTCTATCTCTCTCGCTCCACTATCGTATCTTTTATTTTGCTCCCGTATTAAATATATTATTATTCAAATCATTTCGCCATCTGCAGAAAAAAAAATCACTAACCAACAGTATCAAGAATATAATGCCAAGAAAAAAGCCACAAGGGAAAATGTGTAAATGCTATTTAAAATATACGAAATTAGGGCAAATCGATTACGTTAGCCATAAGGTAAGAAAAACAATTTGTAATCCCGAGAACACGACCTCAGTTTATAATTGCTTATAAATGTTGTTTTCTCAAGCTTCCCATAAGAAAGCTGCAAAAAAATCACCAGAAAAAACAAAGATGAAATTAGAAAATGCAGACACCTCTTGACGAATGCAGTAATCCGCTTTACCGTCACCTCGGCCTTCGCTCATATTAAGTATTATAGTCTATTAAATTGTCAACTTGGAAAAGCACATCATTCACGCAGTAATTATCTATTAAAGAGCCTTCAGTTAATATAATTTTACTTAATCTGGTTGACCTGTGGGGAAGGTTGTGCAGTTTTGGTTAGAGAGAGAGAGAGAGAGAGAGAGAGAGAGAGAGAGAGAGAGAGAGAGAGAGAGACTATTCTTTTTCAGTTACTATTGTTACCGTGGCTACGTACTTCCAAGTAACTTAGATTAATAAATACTGTATTAGAGACTGAACATAAAAGCATTGTTGCTCCTTAATGTCTGTGGAAATTTCAACAATTCTTTCTAATTTTTTATTTACCTACTACTATGGAATATCTCACTCTCTCAATGAAATATTTATTTAGTATGTTTTTCATATATATGTGTATACTAACAGTATCTGTATACCTAATCTCTCATAAATTTTCATACCTTATGCTGAGTATATGTTTGTGTAGAAAGGCACGATGTTCTTTAACCTCTCCTTTATCACTTATTTATGACAAAAATTTCTCTCAATAAGGAGCGATTTGCCTAAATGGCGCAGGAGAGGAATGTCTGAAAATCCGAAGAGGGAAGAGTGGCGATAAACTGCCCTATTTTTCCTTCCCCTCCTCTTCCTTGCTACTCATCCCCTCTCATCCCTCTGCCTCCCCCCGCCCCCCATTCTCTCAGCCCATGATCCCATCATTCTCTCTCCCAAATGTAAATCCTTACAATCATCTAATTTGGTTGTGCTGGAAACGTTGTTTTTGGTTTTGTTTTTCATGTCTTCATATGAATAACCAGTCATATAAATCTCTCTCTCTCTCTCTCTCTCTCTCTCTCTCTCTCTCTCTCTCTCTCTCTCTCTCTCTCTCTCTCGACGTTTCTATGGTGGCAAGGTTACTCTAGTACTATTTTTGCAGTCGATAACTGGAACATGCTATATCAGTCAGCTGTGGAAATGTTTATGGAAAATAGACGCTTTATTTCAGTTTGAAACTCGTCGGTAACAGTATTATTATTATTATTATTATTATTATTATTATTATTATTATTATTATTATTAGTATTATTATTATTATTATTATTATTATTATTATTATTATTATTATTATTATTATCATTTGTAGCCTTTTTAAAGGACCAGCTAATCCTCAACAAAACTATTTCATTTAATAATTCGTTTTTACAGACCGGATTAATTTTTAATAATTTTATTTATAAAAGCAATAAGGCTATTCATAAGTGCATATATTCAGTAAGTTTAGTGTTGTTGCACAACGAAGTTCATTTGCATTTGAATAAATGATAGGTGTTACTTCGGTATTTTTAATATAATTCCATGCTTATGATAACACATTCTAATCAAGCATTGGTACTGTATTCTTTACTTACTCCTATGTTTCGGACAACTTGACAAATTCTTCAGCTTTATAAAATGATGATTCATTCTGCTGAAAGAAAGTCCTTCAGGAACTCATAAAACATTCATGATCTGGAGTTTCTCTTTCGTTCATAATGGGAACCCAGATTCATTTTTTTTCTTTATCCAGCTTATCAGCAACTACTTCATTAGAGGAATTTCTATTATCACCTTTAATACCTGCACCTTTGTCAGCTTCATATAATGTTGATGTGTCACAATGTCATACAACACACTGGCAGACATTTTCTATTACAAAAGATGCAAAACGGTGGAATAATGTTTTTAGGTCACGTGTTAAATGCTTCAGAAAACTGCAGTCACTGATGCTTCACTATGTAGATGCATTAATTACAGGCTCACATAATAAGAGCTGTCGGTAACGAAAATACGGGCTGAAGACGACAGTTAAGTTATAAAACAGAAGGACTGGCATGAAAACTGACTGCATATACGAGTATCTGACCACCTTCTTTTGATCGTTACTCGAGGAAAGCTTGACCCAGAAGGGATGGAAAAGCAACTGGTTCAGTGTGTGTGTGTGTGTGTGTGTGTGTGTGTGTGTGTGTGTGTGTGTGTGTGTGTGTCTGCGTAATAGTTGCCATACAGTGCCAGTCTTTGTCATTTTGGTCTCGCCATTCCATCCAGCTTAGACTTCTTGAAGACCCCTACAATCATGCATTTCTTCTATGTGCCACCATATAAACTCCCGTTCAGAACCGTGGGAGTTAATATATTTTTTATATATATTTTGAAGCATGGCTGAAGAGTCTGTAACTTTAAACCCAATGTCCTTGTCATTTAGTGAGTTTCACATTCCTGATAGCAGAGGGATTCTGTTGATACTTCAGGTTTACTCGTATATCTCAGTTTTTTTTTTATGTAGGACCTTAAATAGTGATGCTTTTTCCATCAAGAGGGAGGCTCATCCGCCATGTAGGAGTCATTTCGTGTCTCCTAGGAAACGACAGCCATCTACCAGGCGATCCCGTTTGATGACACAAAAGGGTAAGCACCTCTAGAAAGTACGTGGACGAAGGGGTTTTTTCTCAGTTTTTACGCTGATGAGCCATAAATCGTACAAGCTATTCTGTCTTTATGATGCAGGTTTATTGTTCTTACCCATACGTCAGCTTCTTAAATTATGTCATATTCTTCAGTTTACTTTCTAAGATGTCGATTACAAGCTGCCCAATTAGTAAGATGACATAAGGTCAACTAAATCTAAGTCAACAAAACAATGTTGTCACAGAAGGCGATACTGCGAATAAAAACAAACCTCACTGAACATGCAAATTTATTTATACCTTTATATCCTCTTCTCATATATTAATAGATAGAAGAAATGCCTGTTTGTCATATGTTAATTTGCATGCTCGTAAAACGAGGAAATTATAAAACAAATAAGTAAAGCTGGATTATCGATAGATCTTGACAAACACAATCAAGAGAAGAGAGATTTCCTTGAGTTAATTTTCAGCTGCAATACGTTAAAGTCATGTTTAATTAAGTTTACAGTCGATACTGTTTAACAATGATAATCCCTCGCTCAAACCATTCAGGTACATTTAATTATATCTTCTTTATACTTAATCTTCGTATCTTTGCAATTACTTATATCCTTTATTTACGTTGTTCAGAAAAAATGTGCATAAAAAAAGATATTTTGAAAATGAATAATGGATAAAGAATAACAGGCAGGCTGGCCGAAAGACAGGCACGCACAGACACTAGGACTAAAGATTTTGTATCTGAGGTGAAGAGACTTATTTCTTCTCATTCATTTTCTTCCTTATCTGCTATTCTCTCTCTCTCTCTCTCTCTCTCTCTCTCTCTCTCTCTCTCTCTCTCTCTCTCTCCTGGCACTCTGCCACTCGACCGCAACAGGAAGTCAGGCACCGCATTTCGAAAAGAACGCACGTTTACGAAGAGGAAAAGTTTTAGAAGACGTCTTAATCGCACGATGCTTGGAATTCTCTCATGGGCATTTCCTATGGGATAACAGGCTTGAGAACTTGCAGTTCTGTTCAAGACATTCTTCCGTCCTAGTTTCCTTGGCTTTTTCCTTCACAAATGTGTATTGTTTTCTCCAGGAGCTTAGATACAAAGTTAAAGGCGTAGTTAACATGCTTTTTATTAATTGCTGCCAGGCTGGATAACAGATATAACGTTATCGGTTTAGGGTTATCTGCTTCAAGAGCTGTATGTTTATCCTTTCTCTCGTTTTGGAAACCTACTTATCTAAGCTATTATCTATATCTGCCGATTATTTCCCGTGCAAGTCTCACCTTTGAAGGTGTAACTAGTATACAGTGAATAAATATTCTGAATGTTGGCTTGCTTTCAGTATGCATTAATTGAAATTTGAGGTAAGGGATGATTCCTTGTCTATCTGAAAGAAACTCAAAATATGGTTATACTTTTTTCATATTTCGATCAATTTTTGTTTAATTTTTGTGGGCTTGCGTAACTAAAGCATTTGAAGGTAACATGGTTTTACATGACTGATTTTTGCACTCATTTTCACAGGCATCGACAACATAAAAATTGAATTATGGCGTTGCAAAGCAGCAATTACAATTCGAATACTGCAAACTGTTAATTATCTACCTGGAATTGCTCTGACAACCCCTTTGATATTCTGCAACACTTAAATGGAGATGATGAAACCATGGCATTATAACTGGGTATCTGGGTGGAGAGAGAGAGAGAGAGAGAGAGAGAGAGAGAGAGAGAGAGAGAGAGAGAGAGACAGGGTATATACAAAGGTTTATACTCGTTGTCGAACACTCTTTTCACAAAATAATCTTTTATCTTATTTTCATCACCAGCTTCCTTTAAATTATCAAACGGAAAAATATTCTTTTTTTATGGTATAACGGATATTTAAATTTACCTGAGCAGCATTTTAGTTGCTGTTGATAAATAAAATGGGTTACTGCTGATGTAAGTTTGAATTAAGGAAGCTTGATCATGTAGCACACATTAATGTATTTTAAAAAAAAGTGATGATAGTATTCAAATGAAAAACAAATATTCATATAATATTCAAATGCATTATAGAGAATTAACTGTTGAACATATATTCAATAAAACATATTACATCAACAAAACTTGCTAGGTTTTCTGTTATTTTCCAAAAAGTAGACTTTTGAAGTTTAAAAGGATAGAGGATAAAAGGACGAAGTTATTTCCATCTTAGGGGGATCTGCCTAAACAGACGTAAACAAAAATCATTCCAGTAGTTACACTGAAACAAATAAAGCTTAGGGGGATGAAGGCCAAATTAGCAATAGAACAATAAATGCGAATTCCTCCCGACTTCTGGAAAAGAATTAGGCTCCTCCCAAACATCTCATTCTTTTCCTGGAACAGTTGCTCTGCCTCTTTACATACCCTCTGAGGCCGATGAGGGAACAGAACGAAAGCATTTTGGGAATCTTCACAAGTCAGAGAGAGAGAGAAAAATAATAGGAAACTCTCAATTTATCATCCAGGGAAAAACTCGGGGAATTCTTGCCTCTTTGCAAGTCTGCCCTAAAAAAAATAAAAAAAATAAAAAATCGGGTAAGTTATATTTATTACTTATTTTTTATTCATTCAGCCAATTTTTATATGAATAATACAGCTGAAAACTGGTATAGGTAATACAAAAGTCTTCTCAAAATAGGTAATGCCACTAGTAACACAGTAATATTAGTATTATTTACTTGTAAATCAAAGATCAAAATGTTGGTACCTCTTCAGCTTAAAAGCGATCTTTTTTTAAGCATAAGGTAGTATTGTAGTTACAACGTCCCCTTTCCTCACTTTCCTTACGTAGGCTTAACACTGCAATTGTAGAAGCAGTTTTTTTCTTGTCCTTGGGCACGCAAGGTCTTGCAAGAGAACCAGAATATATATTTGACGCGAGAGAGAGAATATTTGATAATTGGAAGTCTCTTCGTAATATATTCTAGTCTGTGTGCGCGTGTGTGTGTGTGTGTGGGCGCGTGTTTCAAAACAACTTAATTATTCATTTTTTACACAAGAAAGTAAGAACTTCTGATTGTCTGTAACAGTAAGAAACTTTAGCAAATAGTATACGATAACCTATATATTTTAGAAGGCGGAGCAAATTTTCGAGGTTACTTGCTCTATGCAAAATATATTAGGCACAACAATATGATGAAAGTGCAGTGTTCATGAGCTTATTTTGAATATTTTTTCATTAAACAGGATAAAAGCACTAAGATACCAACTTCACAAACCTCCGATTTTTTTCGCTTCTTATTCTTAAGAGGCTATTTGACTAACAAAAACTGACACCCTTCAGAGGTCCTTCATAGAAAGAATTCAGAGAAAAAGTGAAACGCTCGGATTCTTAGGAAAATATTCTAAGGAAGGCTGAGGGAAAAAGATGTTTTCCCTGGGCCAAGCTCTCGGAAGAAAAGGCACTTTAGTTTATTAAAGTAAGTTAGTCTCTGGCAGTTCGATTATTACTTCCTGTTGTTCTGGTAATCTGGCAGGAAAACGTGACAAGGACTTTTTTTTCTGACGTATAAGATCTCTCAACAAAGGAGTTGCTTTTGTTGATTTCAATTTAATGTTGCTTCGTTGCTAGATGATAAATATGTGACCAAATTAATATTTGTTTGTAAAACAGAAAAATAATGCTACCAAGCAAGTTTACCAGCACATTAAGAAAACTAATAGCGAACCTCATTAAAAAAAAAACAGGAAATGGCTAGTCGTAAATTCTATTGACATTAATCAAATATTTATACTGCATTATCTTTACAACTGCAATCAAGTGATTGATGAAACATCAGGGGAACCTCTGAGTATGATTTTGTACCGACGAATCATAGACTACTATATCAGCGAACCTTGCCAAAAAAAAAAAAAAAATTGCAGGAGAGTAAGCATCTTCAAATCCATACACCTATTATTGGCAGGGAAAGAAATATAGTTCATTATGCATATTCAGAAACTTATTGGACTTCGCTACTGGTGCAGTCTGGAGTTGAATATTGTGTCATATTTCATTTGAGTTTTTTAGGGAAAGGAGGAAAAGATGTAAGGATAGATGGTTCAGTTTTCGTTGGTTTTATGGTGAAATGACAATGTAACCATACCGAGTACAATGATGCATTTTCCTAATGCTACCTATTTATTTGCTATTCTATTAAGATTCATCTTTCTCAAAAACACTCGTGTTTTATTTCGCGGGGATCATGAAGTAGGGGGGAGGGAATCGTGTTTTCAAAAATATTAAATTAAGTTTTCCATATTACTGTTTTATTGCGTAACATCAGATGAGCAACAATTCTATGGTTTATCGCCCGCCCCCCCAAAAAAAATGTTTCACGATTCCTATAAATTCAGATAACCTATATAATAGGGTTGCAGATTTTCGTTCATTTCCATTACAACGGTGTAATGTGAAAATAAAAAAAAAAATATCTAAATCATGAAGCAAACGACCTAATAAATTGGTTAAAGATATGGAAACTTACATCAGATTATTTCCCCATTAGGTAAAAAATTCCATTGTGTATATTTCTCGTTAAAAAAGGATTATAAAAATAAATCACTCCGGTACTTTTACAGCATTCTGTATTCCTTATTTCTTATGGCAAAGACAACTTTAATCAAACTATATTTGGACTTGTTAATACGTGAGTAAAAATCCCTAGATAAATATTAATAGAGCATACAGAAATACAATAGAAAAAATATAAATAACCATTATCCTAAAAAAAAAAAAAGCTGTCTAAAATAAATCAAAAATAAAATCTGTTAAATTTCGCGAGCACTCAAAAAACGAAAAGGCAAGGAATAAAAAAAAGAAAAAAAAATTCTACGCCGAAGGACCTCATTTCTCCTCTATCAGAGTTGCTTCGTCTTGTTTGCTTCGGCGTTTAAGATCCGCGAAAGACTGAATACCCACACAATATCTCCTAACTCTTGTGTCTACAAAAGTCTCGGGTTATCGGAAAGTCTTCGAGGATGAGGCTGAAGAAATACAAAAGGAATGGAAGGTGATGCCGATATCCTAAATGAGATTACTTCTTGCAGTTCTGAATATGCTCTCACATTTTGAATCAGAGAGAAGGCAGGAGATACTTCAAGATAGTTTGCTTGAGATGCATAGATTAAAATACAATAACTTTCCATGAGTAATTAAGATTATAATTCAGTACTATGTCAGCGAAACTGAACAACAGTTACCTGACATCAGTTGTTCACACCTGTTTCAAGAGATTCCTGCAGCAATAGGCCATTGAGTTTATCTCAGCCTGCTTTCGTCCATGTTTAAATGACCTGGATTTAATTTAAAGCAAATACTGATTCCAGAATAATATTACTAATTCAACGAAAAATTTAGAACAAAGGTCAATAAGCTATGAATTCCTAATCTCTTTGAGATAAATGAAAAGCACACTTTTGAAATGGATATGTAAACTCCTGATAATTAGAACCAAATTAAAACTATCAGTTAACCCTTTACACTAAACACCATCCATGAATTTCATTACATGATCAAAGTTAAAGTAACAAAGGAAAACAGGAAACCTTCCCTCTTTTACAGGGGAGGCTGTTTAATTAAAGCACACTAGCAATAACCTCAGAGATATATAGCAATTGCTGTAAATTGATCATTATTGATAGTTTCATCTTCTCTTTTGCTAGGACTTTCGTAACTAATACTTATTAAGGTTTGTTCTTGCCCTGCCTGAGGATTCTGAGATGATACAAATTAGATAAAACGCTTTCTTCATAAACCAACTGAAATACAATATCAGACGAGGTCGTTTTGACCAAACATGAGGAGCTAAGGTGGTGGGATTCTAGTTCACGCTCTTGACAAAAGCTTTGTATCTCTGTTTTTAAAAATAGCACGGAGGAGAAAATTCCCAAAACAAAAAACTGTTCAAAGAATGGAGTAACACAAATGCAGAAGTAACAGGGTTGAGAGAGGTGGCACATCGTTTCCTGTAAATTGGTCAGACTCCGTGCTTAAAATATCGAGATCTCCGAAGTATTTATTAAAAATGTTATGAACATTCAAACTAATGAGGGA
Organism: Macrobrachium rosenbergii; assembly: GCA_039081455.1. NCBI lineage: Eukaryota > Metazoa > Arthropoda > Malacostraca > Decapoda > Palaemonidae > Macrobrachium > Macrobrachium rosenbergii. The sequence goes on along the minus strand of JANJGK010004201.1, from coordinate 648 downwards.
TGAGATGTGTCTAATGTCATTACCATTGAATATGAAAGTATAAGAATAAATAAGATTAAGGAAAGATGTAAAATATGTCAAATGGATCGAATTTGACAAGTACCTGGATCCTATCACACAATTGTCCACTACCTCTCTCTGAGGGGCGAGATTCCACAGTATATAAATCATAGGGAATAGTGATGAGGGAACTTGGAGACACGAATCATGGTCACACGCATTAACAGGAGAGGAAGATGTTTACAGATCGTCGGTGATGGAGAGCAGAATGTTGCCGGAGGAAAAATAAGAGTGAGGAATAAATATTGAATAAGGTATCTATATAATCGTCGACAGTTACAAAATAAAATCAGCCCGTAGCATAGGTAAAGTACGTTTATGGAATAAATGGGGAAGCTAAGAGGATGATGCTTTCACAGCAAATATTACACATAAAACTTCATTGAGATATCAAGAGCGACAACGGAACATACATTCATAGTAAAGAAATCTTAGTTTTGATTATTTTAATAACATCAAAGCGCATATCAACGAGGATGGTATTATAAAGAACGTTCGAGAAAATGAAAATTTTCAAGACGATGGACAGACAATTAGATGACTGCCATGATCTAAATGGGGAATCAGCAAGGTTGATGAGATGAATTA
>JANJGK010004200.1:60000-67448 GCA_039081455.1 Macrobrachium rosenbergii | reverse complement strand
TTCCACAATAAACTGTAGGTCCCGTTGCTAAGTAACCAATTGGTTCTTAGCCACGTAAAATAAGTCTAATCCTTCGGGCCAGCCTAGGAGAGCTGTTAATCAGCTCAGTGGTTTGGTTAAACTAAGGTATACTTACTTTTTAAAAGGTCCGGGATTAGTTATATGTGGGAGTTATGAAGAAATACCGAACAAATGTATGGAAATACGCGAACAATTCGTAACCCGTCTAGACGTAATTGCTTCACCCCCATCTCTCTCTCTCTCTCTCTCTCTCTCTCTCTCTCTCTCTCTCTCTCTCTCTCTCTCTCATATTTTAATGGTTACACAGGTAGTACTTGCTGAAGCTCGGTATTTTACATAAGTAATGCGTGAAATAATGGAGATTCGAAAGCAAATGACTAGTTATCATTAAGCCCTAGTGAACAATTAGCCTTCTAAGATACTTCCTGTTCTGATTCCTAAGAGGGAAGAGTATATATGTGTATATATATATGTGTGTGTATGTGTGTGTGTGCATGTGTGTATATTGTAACTACTTATTACATTTTTTCTTTGGTTTCTCTATACCCTTAGTGGACAGATTGAGCCTCAGTGTGAAGTAAAACAGGTTTGGGGAGGTGGACGGATTGAGCTTGAGTGTGAAGCAGAATTATGCACCACTGTTATGGTAATAATGATTCGAGGCAAAGGTGCCAATACTTCTATATGCTATAAATTCACTAATGGCAACTTTTATACAGTATCAGTCTTTTTGTAAGTTTGCTTGTAAATATACGAAGGGGTTGCTGTTGTTTTTTGTTTTTGTCTTTTACGATAGTATGTCGGTTGTAAATGTAATTTTACAAAAAAAATTGCAAAGAAATATTAGAAAAAGCATGTAAAAGTAAAAAAAAAAAGCTACTGAATCTTCCTTCTCGTAAATTTACCTGAATATTTTACAACAAATATGCAAAAAATTTGTTACTGCTTTTATTTCTTATCTGTTTTGATATTGTGTGAGCAGTAATAATAATTTTACAAAATACAATGAATCTATTTATTAGAAAAAACATATATAAGTTGGTAAAATTGACGATTGTCTTGTAAATGAGGCCCCACAAGGGGTTGTAAAAAAAAAAATAGTCATCTTTAACTTCTCGTGGAAAGTAGGGGAAAATTTTGTAGAATTTTTTTATTTATACAGTGTGAATGTACGTGTCATTCTCTTTCCATTGATGTGATTTTTTTTAATTTTTATTTTGCAGACCTCAAAGTTTCCCCGGTCTGGGGTGCTGCCCATTGATAAATTATGCCGTCCCTTAAGGGTTGTAAATAAAATTTTCATCTTTGCATAAGTCACGATAAACTGCTTGTTGGTTCTTTTCGCTCCTTTCAAGGATTTTGTATTTATTGTTATATAGTTATATTTATCCGTTTGTTTCTCTTTTTCATATTTCAACGAGCGGAGTGTCGTCTTCAGTAATTGCCTCTTTCGCCCGATGGCTTTTCGCTGTTTTTTCTCGTCGCCCTTACTGGATGTGGGGGAGTTTTCCATCAGGCAAGGATGGATAGTTTCGGTTCCCCGAAGGGATTGAGGTTCAGCATCCTATATCTCCACTGCACTCTTCGTCATTTGTTGGCTGCAACTGCTTTCTGGCTAAGGCCACGACTTTTGACGCTCGCTTTTTTTTTTTCAACGTGAGGCTGCTGTTGGTGGAGAGGGTGCATGTGCCTTGTGCCCTCTTGTGCCGAACTTGTCTGTGGGTTTTGCTTTTGCCCACCTGTGAGCCTCAAGGCCCATCCATTGCGTTGACGAGTGCACTGCCGTATCCTCCGGGAATCGTCAGGAGGCCTTCTGAGGCCGGAGAAGGGTGAGCATCCCCTTTTGCCTATATTTGTTCTCCTCTGTGAGTGGACTACCCCATCGGAGCATTGCTTCAAGGCATCAAGCGGAAGCTCCCCTATGAGCTGTTATAGACAGTTTCCCCGACTGAAGCAGTTTCAGTGTATTTTCACCATAATTGCTGAACATTTATTAATTGTATGAATTAAGGTGTATCTCATTTGTTTTGTAAATTATTAGTGTCAATGAAAAAGTCAGTTATTAGTGTCAAGTTTCTTCACTGTGTCTCCGCCTATCGTGCACGCGTGAGTGAGTGTTGATTTCGTTCTACTACTGTGACATTTCTCTCTTACTCTTCGCTATAATAGTTAGGTAGGAGATTGAGGTATGTGTGAGGGTATTGTATATGCTTGTACGCTTTTTTTTTCTAGTTCCTCAAGCAGGTTTTCGGGGACACTTTAATTATTAAGTTTGTTTTGTAAATATATAAGTGTCAAATTTAGGTATTTGGTCTTTTCTGTTGCCCTCTTTGGGCGCGTATTACCTAGAGTCTAGTGTGTGGTGAATCTTTGTTTGGATTGTCAATTGATTTATTGAACAGAGGACCTGGTTAAAAACAAAAATAATAATTTGTGGCTCTTGTTGAAGAGTGAGAGAGAGAGAGAGAGATAGGTATAGATATACGGGTCATTCGGCTAACGAGTTTAATAATTAGTTAATTGGATTTATATTGCCTTGCTTTACCCAAGACTCACGTAATTCTGTCAATTAAGGCTAACATTAACTCTAAAGGAGAGATACTAAATATATCAGGTCGCCAGTTGACAACTAGTTAACAAAGAATAAAGGTTTATTTCATATCCACATGAGGACAAATACCTCAATGCTACTTAGAAACGAACGCAACAGATGTATGTGTCTCTCAGATGCTTTATAAGGAATTTAACTGCAAGGTCGAATTGAGGCTTCTTGGTACCGGTGATGCAGATTCTTTTCCAAGAGAGAGGATCTTATTCAGGCCGAAGGTCTACACAGTTCTGGAAAAAAGACGTACCCAGATAATAATCTTGCACTAAAGACACTCTCACTCGTCATTACTTAATCACAAGGTGATGATTCTTATGTCGAGAATAATATTTTTTACACGATGGAGGATAAATTATGCGACTTTCCTAGACAACAATAATTGTACTTAATAGATGACTTCAGAAATGGGATATGTCTTACTAGGACTTCTTAGTCAGTGACTGTTTAAGAGAGGGAAATTTGAACAAGGAAAAATAAGAGTTTCAGTTGAAGGGAAAGAGAACTGAGAGTAATTGTCAGATCAGACTTACTGTTGATTGAGCTAATGCAATGGTCAGTTGCATGAGATTCCTTGGTCCGTTTGGAATAACAATTTTCTCCCTCGTGTTGAACAAATGAGGAGACAAAGGATACTTAGAGGAAGTACGGAACACGTCCGTGTTCTGTGGCAGCTGAGTTGAGAGTCTCGCGACCCTGGGGTAGCTTCTCTTTGTTTGCTTCAACTCCTAGCAGGGCCTGGCCTGAAATGACAATAGACTCGCCAGTACACAGGATAGAGAAAAGTGAATTTTAAGAACAGTATAACTAAGGTCTGGCCTAGCAAAACTGTATCCCCTCAATGACTCTCTAAGTTCAAAATCTCGCGCATTGGCCAGGAGTGAACATATTTTGAAAACAACCCCTGGATCCCTGCATACTTCTTTGCATGTGAACAGCCTGCATTGTCTGCCCTCTTACTTTAATAAAGGTAAATTTTATTAGTCGATTAAGAAGTAAGGAAGTGAGGTCGAACAGTGAATATTTATAATAGCTTCCCCCTTTAAGGAGGCATTCACTCCCTTTCTGGCGTGAAGGCCTGTACTAAGCAAGCTGTTTGCCTTGAATACCTTACTCTCTTTCCTGAACAGATTTGACCCTTGCAATGCGGCTAGTTAAGGATCTACCTGACTCTAGAATGGGTTATGAGCTTTAATAAATTACTACAGAATCCTAATACTACTCAAAGGTGTCTACGGATATCCGTAGTACCAATGTAAATGACAATGAACTAGCTAAATTACAATACTCTTAAAAGGATACAGTTTCTTACACTAGAATGTACAATAATAGTAAGCAAAGGGGCAACCTGAAGTTCGTTGAATGAGTTTTTATACTTGCATGAGAGAGGTGCCCATTCCTCCTTGGTTTTATATGGAAAATGCTTTCCTCAACTGAAATAGTATGCCATGTGTGTTATGGGCTCAATGGCTCTACTTTCAATAGTTACGATGACTGGCTTCACAAGTTATACTTAGTTACTGCTGCTCATTACAAGATTTCTACCACAAGGTTACTAGTACTACTTACTGAATCTGGTCTAGGCTGTTACTAAGGCAAAAATCATGCTGGCTACCTCCTCTGGGTAGGAGCCAGAATCACTCTGAGATGGAAAGGCACTATGACAAGGAGGCATGATTGCCAGGGGGAGCTCGTGGCTCTGGCAACTACTTGGCTCTCTACCATCCCGTCTTCTCCTTCTTCAGGTTCCTCCAAGGCCTGTCTATGACAGTCCTAGGAGGTGATGAAGGCAGCAGCTCTGGGGAAAGGCCAGAAGGGCCATTGGGTGCAAAGTCAGGGGTAACCTCAGAGGCTACTAGAGGGCTCCCTACTCCGGCTGTTGTGACAACTGGAGCAAGAGCGGTCTCAACCTCTGCATCCAGAGAGGCCAGTTACTGGTCTCCCAGAGAAGGTGTAGCACTTCGATCCACCAGAGGTTCATCCTCTGAGGACGGATGTGGTGAGGAAGAAGAAGTGCCGGGTACCGGAGGCTCACAAGTTGTGAGGATCAAGGTTGTGAAGGCTCCTGGATCTCCCGTAGGAGGATCCATCTCCTGATCTGGATCTGGTACCACGGTAGGGCAGGCACAGGGCCCAATTCTACTGGTGGCTCAACGTCCAAGACGGACAGAGCATGGCACTGGCAAAGATTGAGGGTCAGGCATGCCTGACGAGGGGTCCGAACGTGCAATACCTTGCAGACAGCTTGAGTTGGGATGAGACAGAGATTCCTGTCCCAGCTGGAGGTCAGAGCCTCTTGGAGACGCTTGACTTGGGGTGTTTGCTGGGTGCTGCTTATTTGGGCAGCCCTCCCAATTAGTGGAGTGGCCTGTCACCTTGCACGCTCAACAGAGGTACTGCTTCCCTTTGGTGTCCTTTCATGTAGAGGGAGGGCTTCGCTTGGTATTGCGCTGAGTGTGCCCCTTCCATTGACCACTTCGACGGGTGGAAGGTATTTCTTCTTTTGGTGGCATGCCAGTCAAAGTGGCTGTGCTCAGGTTTGGTGATCCTACAGTCGATGCCTCCAATTTGGAGGTAGTGGGGCTACAGAGTGGCACTGGAGAAGGGCTTCCCCAGAGGAGGTCCCAACCCAACAGGAATTCCACTCCAGGCCTGATTCCACTCACTATGCCAAGGTGGTGAGGGAGCATGCCCCAAGGTGTCGTGACCTGGAGCTCGACTGTGGGGATTGATTTGGTGTGACCCTCTACCCATTTCGTCTCCCACTGAGTTTGCTCATCAACAATGGCACAGGCTGGCACTTGGGGCCTGTCAATCAGGTTAACATCTGCTGCAGTGTCCACCGTAACCGGTAGGGCCACTGGCAGGCTAGAGCCATCAACGAGTGTTGGGATGGACTGGGTATATTGCCTGGAAGTGGAAGAAGAACTTTCATTCATTGCATGGCATGATGGCAGTGAGATTTTGGTTCTCTTTCTGGAAGCTCTGCATATCTGTATAACTTTTTTTTCTTGAGCATACAAATGATTGCAATGGCTCAGTGACTGGTGCCGTTCGGTTCAGTTGATCAGTTCCCATCATGTTTAGTGTTGTTGACATACATACGCCATAAAAGGTTATCTGAGACATACATAATTTTCTTTCGTTGTTGGTTACAATAAAAGGGTAATTTTGACTGAAACGGAATGAATGTGTGTTTATAAAAGAAGGCCAGTAAAATATAATATCTGACAAATCAGTAGTCTAAGCCTAGCTGGTGCTACTGTGGCTTGTTATCTAGGCATCACTTCCTCCAAGGTGCTAGTACAGTACTGTGGCAGAAGCTCCTTGGGAGGTCGTGTTGAGTACTAGCCTCTTGCGGATCAAGGTGTTATATACATCCATTCCTATGTTGGGCGGTTGACAAATTTTATTAATAAACGATATCTTCGTGCAGCCGTCTACTTTACATGGACCATAGTGTTTAGTATTAGCACCTTGGAGTAGGTGGCGAGTAGATAACAAGCCGAAGTAGCACCGCCTAGCTTCAGTGGTCCAGGCTTCATGTTTCAACGGGAAACAAAAGATGATTTTGAATTTTACTGACTTGGATATTACGTTGGTATCAGAATAAAGTTATTTTCATATGCGTGCAACGGAAATGGACACCGAATAAAATTTGAATGATAAGAAAATATTGCGATCTGAACAGTCTGTAGGCATGATCATCTAAGTGCAGCCTGGGTTATTTACTGGGATGAATCATATTACTGAAAGCTCATTTGTGTTGGACCTGAGTAGAATGCTTGATACAAGCGCGTCTTTTGTGTGCTTGTGTTAGTATATCATCGATACAGATCCGTGCGCTGTAGGAATTACTCAAGGATCTGAGCAGCGTCCCTTCGGCCCCTAACTGCAACCCCTTTCATTCCTTTTACTGTAGGCTACCTGCATTCATATTTTTCCTTCCATCTTACTTTCCACCCTCGCATAAGAATTCTTTCATAGGGCAGCTGCTTCGAGGTTTCCCTCCCGTTCCACCTTTATACTGACCTTTCTACTTTCTATTTCCCTTTCAGCGCTGAATTACCTCATAGGTCCCAGTGCTTGGCCTTTGGCCAAAATTTTATATTCCATTCTATTCTCTCTCTCTCTCTCTCTCTCTCTCTCTCTCTCTCTCTCTCACACACGCACGCAGACAATGCGATGAAGGGCATGAAAATATGGAGAGCAACGTATTCCTATTTAATGTAAATTTAAGCCTCGTAATTTTGAGTCTAGGGTTTCACATACTCTGTTTTTTTCCCCAAAAATACCGTTATTATAGGTTCATTGGTATTCCTCATTGCTATCACGTAGGGGTGAGTGAATATTTTAAGAGAATATTCATTTACTGAATATTCTGCGGATTTTCGACTGAATATTCACCGAATATTCACCCGTTCATAATTTGTGGTCCGTTGAACTTGCATGGAACAAATGATTCCCTTTTAGACTCTATGTATAAGAAAAGTGTTTCAGTTCAAGTTATTGGATAAAATTCAGCGTTATTCTGTTGCCTGTTATTTAGATTCACCAAATATAAAACTCATTCTGTTTTGAGGCAATGGTTCTATATCAGAGTTTATTTTTAATGATTTTTGTATGAATACCATTGTTTTTGATTAAAGGAAGTCTTCGCTTGTCACTTATAAAAAGTGGCCTATGATTTAATTAGCCGTTTTTTTCTTGAATGAAAAAAAAAAAAATTTTCCAGTGTAATTTTTTAAATTATTTATTAGTATATCTGGTGGTAACCATTTGTTACGGGTTGCAGTCATATAAAGTAAGAATTATCAGTACC
>JANJGK010004200.1:52500-55000 GCA_039081455.1 Macrobrachium rosenbergii | reverse complement strand
TCATTTATTTAATTATTTGAAATTTTTTTGCTATTCATTTATTTATTCATTTATTTTATTTATTTATTATTTATTTAGTTATTTATTTAGTTATTTATTTATTTATTTAGTTATTTATTTATTTATTTATTTATTTATTTATTTATTTATTTATTTATTTATTTATTTATTTATTTATTTATTTATTTATTATGTATTCATCTATTTATTTATTTATTTAATATTTTATTTTATTTATTATTTTTTATTTATTTATTTGTTTTTAATTTACTTATTATATTTTTATTTGTTTATTATTTATTTATATATTTATTTATTTATCTATTTATTATTTATTTATTTATTATTTTATTTATTATTTTATTTATTTGTTGTTGATTTTTCTATTTATTTATTATTTATTTATGTATTATTTATTTATTTATGTATTTATTTATTTATTTATTAATTTATATGATATTTTATTAATTATTTTATTTATTTATTTAATTATATATATATTTATTTATTATTAATTCAATTATTTTTTATTTATTTATTTATTTATATATTTATTTACTTGTTTATTGCCAATTTATTAATTTATTCATTAATTTAATTATTTATTTATTTTTTATTTATTTATTTATTTATTCATTTATTATTTATTTATTCATTTAATATTTACTTATTACTTTATTTGTTTATTTATTATTTATTTATTTTATTTATTATTTTATTTATTTATTTTTTATTTATATGTTTACTTCTTTATTACTTATTTATTTTTCTATTTACTTATATATTTATTTATTTATTATTTATTTCTTTATTTACTTATGCATTTATTTATTCGCTTATTTATTTCCTTATTTATTTATTTATTATTTATTTATTTACTTATTATTTTATTATTTTATTTTTTTATTATTTTATTTATTGAATATTTATTTATTTATTATTTTATTTTGTTTTACTTATTTATTTATTTAATTATTTATTTATTTATCATTTATTTATTTATTATTTATTTATTTATTTATTTATTATTTATTTATTATTTATTTATTTATTTATTTATTATTTTTTTAATTATTTATTTATTTATTTATTATTTATTTATGATTTATTTATAATTTATTTATTTATTTAATATTTATTAATTAATTCATTTTTTTTATATTTATTTATTTAATTTTTTACTTATTCATTTATTTATTTATTATATTTTATTTATTATTTTATTTATTTATTTATTTATTTATTTATTTATTATTTATTATTTATATTTATTTATCATTTATTTATATATATATTTAGTTATTTTTTATTTATTTATTTATTTATTTTTATATGTTATTTATTTATCTATTAATATTTTATTATTTTTAGTTACTAATTAATTAATTTATTTATTTATTATTTTATTTTATATATCATTTTATTTATTTATTATTGATTAACTTATCTATTTATTTTTTATTTATTTTTTTATTTATTTTATCTATTTATTATTTATTTCTTTATTTAATATTTTTTATTTAATAATTTTTTATTTATATATATATATTATTTATTTATTTATTTGTTATTTATTTTTTATTTATATATTCATTTATTATTTATACATTTTTTATTTATTATTTTTTATTTTATTTTATTTATAATTTAATTGTTTATTTTTTATTTCTTTATTTTTATTTATTTATTATATATTTATTTATTTACAATTTATTTATTTATTTCATTATCTGTTTGTTTATTTATTTATTTACTATTTAATTATTAATTTATTTATTATTTTATTTATTTATTTATTTTTATTTATTAACTATTTTATATTTTTTATTTATTATTGATTTATTTATATATTTCTTATTTATTTATTTATTATTTATTTACTTATTTACATATTTATTTATTATTTATTTATTTATTTATTATTTTATTTCTTATTTTATTTATAATTCTATTTATTTATTATTGATTTATTTATATAATTATTATTTACTTAATAATTATTTATTTATTTATTCATTTATTTATTATTTATTTATTTATTTATTTATTTATTTATTTATTTATTTATTTATTTTTTATTTTATTAATTTATTTAATTTATTTATTTATTATTTATTTATTTATTTTTTATGTTTATTTATTTATTATTTGTTTATTTATTTGTTTATTTAATTATTTATATATTATTTACTTATTTATTTATTTATTTATTTACTTATTTATTTATTTATTTATTTATTTATTTATTTATTTATTTATTTATTTATTTATTTATTTATTTATTTATTTATTTACTTATTTATTTATTTATTTATTATTATTTTTTATTTTATTTTATTATCATTTTATTATTTTACTTTATTTATTATTTTTATTGAATATTTATTTATTTATTTAATTATTTATTTATTATTTTATTTTATTTATTTTTTTAAATATTTATTTTTTTATTTTATTTATTTATTTATTTATTTATTTATTTAGTTATCTATTTTCTTTA
>JANJGK010004200.1:35000-47500 GCA_039081455.1 Macrobrachium rosenbergii | reverse complement strand
TTATTTATTATTTATTTATTTATTTTTATTTATTTATTTATTTATTTATTATTTATTAATTAATTTATTATCTCTTTATTTATTTATTATTTATTTATTTAGTATTTATTTACTGTTTATTATTTATTTATTATTTTTTATTTAATTATTATTTATTATTTTATTTATCACTTATTTATTTATTATTTATTTTTTGTTTATATATCTATTTATTTATTATTTATTTACTTAATATTTATTTATTTTTAATTTCATAATTTATTTATTATTTATTTATTTATTATTTATTTATTTATTATTTATTTATTATTAATATATTATTTACTTATTATTTATTTATTTATTATTTATTTTTTTATTTATTTATTATTTATTATTTATTTAATTATTAATTATTTTATTTTATTTATTATTTTATTTATTTATTGTTGATTTGTTTATGTATTTATTATGTATTTATTTGTTTTTTATTATTTATTTTTTATTTATTTATTTATTTACATATTTATTTATTATTTATATATTTATTTATTTATTATTTTATTTCTTATTTCATTCATTATTTTATTTATATATTAATTAAATATTTATTTATTATTTTATTTTATTTATTATTTTAGTTTTTTTATTATTGATTTATTTATATATTTAGTAATTACCTATTATTTATTAATTTATTTATTATTTATTTATTTATTTATTATTTATTTATTTATTTATATATTATTTTGTAATTTTATTTTATTATTTTATTTATATATTTATTTATTTATTTAATTTATTTATTATTGATTGATTTATTTATTTATTTATTTAATTATTTATTTATTTATTTATTCATTATTCATTTATTTATTTATTTATTATATATTTACTTATTTATTATTTATTTATATACTAATTTTATATTTATTTATTTATTACTTATTTATATACTAATTTTATATTTATTTATTTATTTATTTATTTATTTATTATTTATTTATTTTAAATTTTTATTATTTTATTTATTTATTTATTTCATTTATATGTTTATTTATTTATTATTTATTCATTTCTTTATTTCATTATTATTTATTTATTTGTTTATTAATTTATTTATTTATAAATGTATTTATTTATTCATTTATTTATTTAGTTATTTATTATTTATTTATTTATTTGTCATTTTATTTATTATTTTATTTATTGAATATTTATTTATTATTATTTTATTTATTTATTTATTTATATATTTATTTTATCTTATTTATTATTTTATTTATTTATTTTGCTATTTATTTATTAATTATTTATTTTGTTTTTATATTACTTATTATTTTATTTATTTATTAATAATTTCTTTATTTATTTATTATTTATTTATTTGTTATTTATTTATCTATTATTTATCTAATTATTATTTATTTATTTATTTATTCATTTATTATTTTTTTATAATTTATTTATTATTTATTTTTTTATTATTCTATATTAATTATTATTATTTTATTTATTTATTTATTTATTTATTTATGTATGTATGTATTTATTTATTATTTTATTATTTTATTTTATTTATAATTTTTTTATTTATCTATTTTTTTGTTTATTTATTTATTTATTTATTTGTTTATTTATTATTATTTATTTATTTATTATATATTTATTTATTTATTTATTAAATTATTATTTATTTATTTTATTTATTTATTTATTTATTATTTAAATTGATTTATTACTTTATTTATTTATTTATTTATTATTTATTTATATATATTTTTTTTTATTTATTGTTTATTTATTTATCTTTTATTAAATTATTATCTTATTATTTTTTTATTTATTAATTTTTTTATTTTATTTTATCTATTATTTTATTTATTTATTTATTATTTATTTATTTACTTATTTATTATTTACTTATTTATTTATTTATAATTTATTTATTTGTTTATTTATTTATTTATTTAATATATATTTATTTATTTTTATTTATTTATTTTTTATGGTTTTATTATTTTATTTTATTTATTATCTTACTATTTTATTCATTTATTTATTCAGTTATTTCTTTATCTATTTATTATTTTTTTATTTATTTATTAATTTATTATTTATTTATTTATTTATTTATTATTTTCTTATTTTATTTTATTCATTATTTTATTTTTTAAATTATTTATTAATTTATTATTTTTTTATGTATTTAATAATTTAATATTTAATTTTTATTATTTCATTATTATTTAATTATTTATAATTTTATTTTATTCATAATTTTATTTGTTTATTTATTTTTTTATTTTTTTATTTTTTTAGTATTTTATTTTTTTTTTATTTATAATTTATTTATTTTATTTTATTTATAATTTTATCTTTTATTTATTTATTTATTTATTTATTTATTCATTTATTTATTTATTTATTATTTATTTATTTAATTATTTATTTTTATTGTTTACTTATTATTTATTTATTTACTTATTTATTTATTATTTATTTATTATTTATTTGTTTATTTATTTGTTTACTTATTCATTCATTTATTTATATTTTTATTTATTATTTATTTATTTATTTATTGGTTTATTTTATTTTCTTTACTATTTTATTTCATATTATTTACTTCTTTATTCATTTAATTATTTATTATTTTATTGTATTTATAATTTTATCTATTTATTTATTCATTTAATTATTCATTATTTTATTGTATTTATAATTTCATTTATTTATTTATTATTTTTTTTAATTTCTTTACTTATTTATTTTTATTACTTATTTATTTATATATTTCTTTATTTATTATTTAAATAATAATTTTTTATCAATTATTTATTTATTTATTTTTTATTTATTTATATATTTATAGAGTTACTTATTTATTTACTGTTTTATTTGTTTTATTTTATTAATTATTTTATTTATTATTTTATTTATTTATTTATGAGTTATTTATTTATTTTTATTTATCTGTTTATTTATTTATTTTTTATTTATTTATTTATTTATTATTTATCTTTTTAATTTTTATTTATTTATTTATTTAAATATTATTATTTTTTTATTATTTTATTATTTTATGTAATTTATTATTTAATCTATTTATTTATTATTTTATAATATTTTATTTAATACTTTTTCATTTATTTTTTTGTTATTTATTTATTTCTTATTTATTATTTATTTATTTTTTATTATTTTATTTTATTTATTATTTTATTTTTTTATTTTAGTTATTATTTTGTTTATTTATTTATTTATTTATTTATTATTTTTTATCATTTATTTATTTATTTATTTATTTCTTATTTTGTTATTTTATTTTATTTATTATTTTATTTATTTATTATTTATTTATTTGTTTACTTATTTATTTTTTATTTACTTATATATTTATTTATTTATTATTATATTTTATTTATTTAATTTTTTTATTATTTATTTATTTATTTATTTATATATTATTTTCTTTTATTTATTATTTCATTTATTTATTATTTATTTATTTATCTATTTATTTATCATTTATGTATTTACTTATTATTTATTTTTTTCTTTATTTAATTATTTATTTAATATTTATTTATTTATTTATTTGTTTATTTATTTATTTATTTATATATGTATTTATTTATTAAGTTAGTTATTTATCTATTTACTAATTTATTATTTATTTATTATTTTATTATTTTATTTTATTTATTATTTTATTTATTGAATATTTATTTATTTATTATTTTATTTATTAAATTATTTATATATTTATTACTTTATTTATTTATTTATTTATTTATTTATTTATTTATTTAATTATTTTGTTTTTATATTATTTATAATTTTATTTATTTCTTAATAATTTCTTTAATTATTATTTATTTATTTATCTATTTATTTATTATTTATTTTTTATGTATTTATTTATTCATTTATCTTTTGTTATTTATTCATTTATTTGTCTACGTATTTACTTATTTATTTATTATTTATTTATCTTTTATTTATCTGTTTATTATTTATTTATCTATTTATTTATTTATTTATTATTTTATTTATAATTTATTTATTTATTATTTACTTTTTTATTATTTTATTTATTTATTTATTTATTTATTTATTTATTTATTTATTTATTTATTTATTTATTTATTGATTATTTTATTTCATTTTGTTTACATTTTTTTTATTTATCTATTTTTTGTTAATTTATTATTTATTTATTTGTTTATTTATTTATTATTATTTATTATTAATTATCTATTTATTGATTTATTTATTATTTATTTATCTTATTTATATATTTAATTTTATTTATTATTTTATTTATTTATTTAATATTTATTTATTTTTTATTCATTTATTTATGTTTTACTTATTTATTATCTTATTAATTTATTTTATTTATTAATTTTTTATTTTATTTTATATATTATTTTATTTATTTATTTATTTATTATTTATTTATTTATTTATTATTTTCTTATTTATTTTTTATTTGTTTATTTATTTATTTATTTATTTATTATTTCTTTATTTATTTTTATTTATTTATTTTTTATGTCTTTATTATTTTATTTTATTTATTATTTTATTATTTATTCATTTATTTATTTAATGATTTCTTTATTTATTTATTATGTTTTTTTTATTTATTTATTAATTTATTATTTATTTTTTTTATTTATTTATTATTTTCTTATTTTATTTTATTCATTATTTTATTTATTTAATTATTTATTAATTTATTATTTTTTTATTTATTTATTATTTTGATATTTTATTTTATTTATTATTTTATTATTATTTATTTCTTTATCATTTATTTTATTTATAATTTTATTTATTTATTTTTTTTTATTTATTTATATAATTTTTTTTTTATTTATAATTTATTTATTTATACATTTATTATCTATTTATTAACTATTTATTATTTATTATTTATTTACTTATTATTTATTATTTATTTATTTATTTTTTTTATTTATTATTTAATATTTATTAATTTATTTATTATTTATTTATTTATTTATTATTTATTTATTTATTTATTATTTATTTATTTATTTATTTATTTATTTATTATTATTATTTATTATTTATTTATTTATTTATTTATTATTTACTTATAGTTTATTTATTTATTATTCATTATTTATTTATTTTTTATTTATTATTTATTATTTGTTATTCATTTTTGTATTTTTTATTATTTATTTATTTATTATTTATTTATTATTTATTCATTTATTTAATATTTATTATTTATTTATTTATTATTTATTTATTATATTATTCATTATTTTATTTATTAATTGATTATTTTATTTATTTATTTATTTATTTATTTATTTATTTATTTATTTATTTATTTGTTATTCTATTATTTTATTATTTATTTATTATTTATTTATTATTTATTTAATATTTATTTATTATTTATTTATTATTTATTTATTATTTATTTATCTATTTAGTTATTATTTATTTATTCATCACTTATTTATTTATTATCTATCATTTATTATTTTATTTATTTTATTTATTTATTTATTTATTTATTCAATTATTAATTTCTTATTTTATTAATTTATTATTTTTATTAAATTATTTATTTATTATTTATGAGTTTAATAATATAAAAATTAATTAATTAATTTATTTATTTATTTATATATTTATTTATATATTTATTTATTTTCATTTTTTTATTTATTTATTTATTTTTTTTTTTTTTTAGTTAATTATTTATTTATTCATTTATTTATTTATTGTTCATTATGTGTTATTTAATTATTTCTTTATTTATAATTTATAATTTATTTGTTTATTATTTATATGTTTATTTATTATTCATTTACTTTTTTTTTTTTTTTTTTATTTATCTATTTATTATTTATTTATTATTGATTATTTATTTATTTATTATTCATTGATTTATTTATTATTTATTATTTATTTATTAATTATTATTTATCATTTATTATTTATTTATTTTTTATTTATTTATTTATTATTTATTTATTATTATTTATTTATTAATAATCTATTTACTTATTATTTATTTATTATTTATTTATTTATTTATTTTTCTTTTATTTATTTATTATTTATTATTTATTTATTTACATTTTTATTATTTATTATTTATTATTTATTATTTTTTATTTATTATTTATTTATCATTTATTTATTTATTTATAATTTATTTATTTATTATTTATCTATTTATCATTTATTTATTTATAATTTATTTATTATTTATTTTTTATTTATTTATTATTTATTTAATTTTTATTTATTTATTCATTATTTATTATTTATTTATTATTTATTAAATATTTATTTAGTTATTATTTATTTGTTTATTATTGATTTATTTATTATTTATTGATTTATTTATTACTTATTAATTTATTATCTATTTATTTATTTATTTATTTATTTATTATTTATTATTAATTATTTAATTATTTATTATTTACTTATTTATAATTTATCATTATTTGTTTATTTATGCATTTTTTTTATTTATTATTTATTTATTTATTATTTATTTATATATTATTATATATTTAGTTAAAAAGGATTGCTGTATTATGCGAATTTATCTTATATAGTGTCTTTTCTATATTCCTTATGATTCGCTTTCCAGGTTCAGCAATGTTAGTCAGCAACTGGCCGATATTCATGTTGGAAAAGGATAGCTACATCGACGACACCTTCGTCAGCACCAATTCGCAGGAGATCGAAAACTTGAGGCATGCATTCCACAACTAGAGTGCCTCAGTTTCACGATCGAGCAGAGCCACAACCGCTGCCTCCCCTTCCTTGACGTCCTTGTGGAACAGAGAGAGGCCTCTTTCTCTACGAGGGTCTACACGAAACGCACGAACCTGGGCATGTGTATGAACGGGGCGAGTGAGTGCCCCGAGAGGTATAAGCGCTCCACCATCAGCGCCTACGTCAGGAGGGCCCTCTCACACTGCTCCTCCTGGAACGACACACACGGAGAAATAGAACGTGTAGCCCAGACCCTCGTCAACAATGGACGCCCAAACCGGAATATAGAAGAGTCTATCAAGGCGAACATCAATAGATGGTACTGTCAGAAACCTCGCCCCAATGCCCCTGAACGCATAGAGCTCTTCTATAAAGGACAATTTCGCCATAAATATAAAGAAGACGAACGCACCCTCAAAAACATCATCGAAAATAATGTCAGCCCTGTAGACTCCAACAAGAATATACATCTGGTTATTTATTATAAGAGCAAAAAGACAAGCAGCCTGGTTATGCGTAACAACCCAGCCCTTGAAGAAAACCAACGTGGTATACCGATACTCATGCCCCGTCCAAGGATGCCTCGGTTCTTACATCGGTATGACCACCATGCGTTTCTCCAAGAGGATTTCCTGTCAAGCCCAAGAGGGGGCTATCTTTAATCATGCCAGGACCGTCCATAACCAGAGAATAGAAAGAAAAAACATAATCACGAACATCGAAATAATTGCCCAAACTACCGACCACCGCCGCCTACGCCTCTTGGAAGCATTGCACATTGGGAAGGAAAAACCAACCCTCAACATCACGCAGGAAATATTTCTCCTCCCCACGGCAGCCAGGAGACATGCACCGAGCGATCCCCATAGCGAACATGTGAATCAAAATTCGGCATCGGAGGATCGAAATTCTTCCATTCATCCCCAGCACTACAACGCCGCTCGCACATCGGCCTGGGAAAATAGGCTCCGCCCAAGGGTACATGCCCCGGGCAGCCAATCATAATTCAGCACCGATCAAGACCCCCCTATAAATACCAACCCGAGCACCTCGTTTCTTCAGCATTCATTCTCATCCCATTCGTCAACCGTCACTCAGACACATCATTCATCATTCGAGCAGACGTTCCCAAAATCCTCCCAGACAGCTTGAAGAACTCACTTGCTTCCCACTAGCCTGAGGCAGTGTGAGCTGCACAGTCATTGGCTGACTCGCCTGAACCACAAACCACACCCTGATTGGCCGATGCTCAGCTCCCAGAAACCGCTTCCTGATTGGCTGACTCCCTGGATCTTCAAGTCACCTTTCCACTCCAAGCTTGAGCTTCATCTGAGACTCTAGCATCTGCGGAGGGTGGCTTGTGTGAACCTGCCAGAGTTGGCTGACCAAGGACAGGGTACTCCCACCCCCATCCTCATCCTTGTCCCCACCCTACCTCCACCCCTACCCCCCCTCACACTTCTTCCCCCTTATTCTACCAAACCTCAAGCTCTCAAATTCTACTTACTAACACCATCAGTAGCCCTTTGCCCTTGGAGTAGCCGTTGTGGTCTTAAAACTCTCTAGGGGCACTGGGAATGCTGCACCGTCCAGGCTCATACTCCTTCAGTAGTGCCTACATAGAGAATTAGGAATAAGTCACTGCCTCCTATAAAGTGGCCACTAACATCTGTTTTTTCCAAATGATTACAAAACGGTTTTTTTCATCCCCCGTTGCCGCATCACAAATTTCTCAAAACTTTTAAATTCTGAAAAATTCTCAAAAAGGTTGTGTAATCCCTTAGATTACATTTCCATGCCTAATACTGAGGAGTGAAATAGATTGTAAAAGTGGGTAATGTTAGTTGACTTTACCACGACATAATGGGCAAAGTTAAAATCAAGGACACTAGCCAGGGACTTGATGAAGAATCCCATCGCCTGGCTATCTAGAATGTTCTTCAGAACAGGTCATGCTTCATTCATAAACTCACTAAAGCCAATAATGTCTTCTTAGCTATCGCTGATGATTCTACCATCGAAAAGATCATTCATCCAGATACCAAACAGGCTCTCCATGCCAAGAGCTTTGAAGTCATTGACCGCCCCCATTTGAATGCCTCACGAACTCTGGTTGTATCCCAGGCTGACAGTCTGATATACAATCTATCGGAAGTCGACCTAAAGAACGAAATAGAATTACGGAATAATGTTAAGGTTTCTGCTATTATCAAACTCCCCACCACCAAAACTACATTCAAAGTGAGATTAGAATCCTCCCAAATGGTAAGAGACTGTCTCACCAAAGGACTTCTCCTTTCTGGACAATCATTTCCGCCTTTGTACCTTAGCCAGGAGATCTATGTTAACCCCCCACAGTGCATGAGATGTTATAACTATGAGCATATAAAAAAGAACTGTCCCAAACCTTCCACCTACAAAATCTGTTCAATCTGCGCTTCGGAGGACCACTACTGGACTAACTGCTCCAACCAGGCCAACCATAAGTGTATCACCTGCAATGGGGATCACCCTACCATGGCAGCAAGGTGTCCAACAAGGAAAACCTTGATTAAGGATCAGGCCAAATTGATCAGATCCCAACAATCTCAAACCACTCCCAATAAATCCTTTGCCCAAGCCACAGCCACATCCGCACAAAGTAGCAATACCATTACCAATAACATCTCACTCCAACAAATCACGGCTATGAACACTGCAAACATAATGGCAAACCTGAGAGAAGCGGTTGAACCTGGTACCTTCCAAACAATGATTGATGCCTTTTACAAAGCCAATGGCCTTCCTTTGGTCAAGATCCCTACTGAGGCTATCAAGTTAGCCAAGAAGGTATCAACATTGTTCAAAGCAAACACTGGAAATAACACCAGCCCTGATCAGACTCTCACAATCAATGACATGGAAACGGATGAAGCCAACAGGAAATGAGTCCTTAGCGACTCTGACTCCGAAACTGATTTGCCATCAAACCCAGCAAAAAAGCAGCCACCGCAACAACCACAGCCATCAACCTCAACCTCCAATCCTGTAGACCCTGAAGTACAAGGAGCTATGGCTCTCCCTAT
The DNA here is from genome assembly GCA_039081455.1 of Macrobrachium rosenbergii. NCBI lineage: Eukaryota > Metazoa > Arthropoda > Malacostraca > Decapoda > Palaemonidae > Macrobrachium > Macrobrachium rosenbergii. Next base: position 37,670 of record JANJGK010004200.1, on the reverse strand, counting down.
CCTCCCTTCCATCTGCCAAACTAAGAACCCCAAAATTGGTCTAAGGTTGTATACTTCCATTAACACGGCTCCCATAAAAAACCCAACCCACAAGGCCCTTAAGAAGATGATCTTCGAAAGCAAAACCATGAAGTACATCTTCACTGAGGAAATGGATAATAACACGGTAATAGAACTCATCCAGGATGGGACAATAGAACTCAGTAAATACAGGACTACGAGGATCGTCGAGAGTAAATTTCAAAAACTAAACTCAGGTTACTTTGACCTAACTAAAGGTAAAGCACCATAATGGACACTCTGACAGTTATACAACATAACGTCTTAAAGTGGACATTCCTTCGTAGCAAGGAACTCTGCAACACCTATTCCTCTTTCTCCCCTCATCTTATACTTCTTAACTCAACAGGGATACCTAACTCCACTCGTATCAAGATCTGGAACTACAACGTGTTTCAGTGCAACAACTCAAACGAACAAAATGCCGGGACGGCAATAGCAGTTAGGCGGGATATTACTGTCAAATTAATTGACGGGTTTAATCATGACCTAATTGCAGTCGAACTGCAAACAGTAAGGGGACCAGTAATAGTAGCAACTACTTATTTACCCCCCAGGAACTCAGTTTTTCCTCAGGAAGATATCTTATCATTAATGAGGCGTAATATACCGGTCTATCTTTTAGGTGACCTAAATGCTAACCACCCGGCCTTGGGCCATAATAGCACTAACCCAAGAGGCATCTTAATACAACAGTTTATGAATAGAAACTTGGTTAACTTTCTAGGTCCAGATTTTGATACATATTTAAACAGGAGAACAACAGGTAAACCGGACATTCTTCTGTCCAACAGATTTCATATTTTTAACTACTCAATTGCACAGGGTCCTTTAACCACTTCTGATCACCTACCCCTACTATTAAAACTCACTGTGAGACCCATTATGGTAGCTAGTAACCCAACTCTAGATTTGAACAATGCCGACTGGGAACGTTTTAAGGATATTCTCGATGACTCTCTCTCTAACTATGACGCACCTGATAACATCAGAAAAGACAAAGCATACATTGATGAGAAAATAACTTTTTGGTATAGGATGATTAAAGAAGCCTCAGAAATTTGTATCCCCTTCAAAACTTTCAGGATCTTACCATATACCAAAGAAACAGATAATCTTAAACAGTTGCAAAATTATTACAAACATGCTCTTGCCCTACTAAATAGAGAAGGTCCATCACATCACCTTTTAGTATTCATTCACAATGTCCAAGAACACATCAGAATTGAAGCACAAGAACTCATAAACTCCACCTGGGAGACATTATTAAATAGAGTTGAAGCCATCTATCGAGACCCAGGAAAGTTCTGGGGAATGATCAGAAGACTTCTGGGATCGGATTCTCAACCTGTGGCCTACATCCTGCACAACAACTTGAAAATTTATTCACCACAGGAACAGGAACCAATTTTCAGAGAATTCTGGTCTAATATTTTCAAAATTAATCCATGGGAAAATCTAAGGTTTAACTTGCAACATGAACAACTAGTTCTTGAAACTCTTCATGAACATGATGAGCAGATTATACCTTACGACACAGTCGATCTCAACAGGCTAGACGCTGAAGACCAATTCCTCAAACCAATTCAGTTGCAAGATATCATCAACATAATTATTAATTTCAAAAACAAAGCACCTGGCCACTCTAAAGTCAACAAAATTATTCTCAAGCACCTGCCCAACTCCATGCTGGCCTTTTTAAAAGATATTTTCAATGAAACCATCAGTATGGGATACTGGCCTGACCTTTTTAAGAAAGCACTTCTCCCCTTTGTGGGGAAAAAGGGCTGAGATCTCACTTCAGTGTCTAACTACAGACCAATATCTCTACTAGAGACACCTGGTAAGATCCTCGAAAAAATAATCCAATTAAGATTCAATGAGTTCCTTGAAGAAAACTTGCTGACCAATAGTAACCAATATGGGTTTACCCAGGGCAAAGGAACTCAGCTTGCATTGACCAGGCTCTATGAGTTCATAGCAGTCAAGAAGAGTCTTGGGTACGGCTGCAACCTTATCTCTAGGGATGTCAGTCGGGCCTTCGACAAAGTCTGGCATGAAGGTCTAAAGTTCAAAATACTGGAGGCTCATTTGCCAGATTTAGCAACTCGACTGCTATGTAACTTCTTAGACAACCGTACTGCAATGATCAAAATCAAAGATTTCATAGGTCCAGAGTTCCAACTGCAGTCAGGTGTTCCTCAAGGTAGCATTCTCTCCCCATCTCTCTACAACTTCTACGTTAAAGATACCCCTCCTCCAACGCAAGGTTGCCTTCAAATCATGTTTGCTGACGACCACACCCAAGTCATTACATATCCCACCAAATCCAAGCGTATGTTGCAAAGGAAGACTGTCAGAGAAATTCAAAAAATTAATGACTATGAAAAGAAATGGAAAATAACAACAAATATGAATAAATTTCAGCTCCTCTCAATATCTGCCCAAAATCCCTTGGATATAGCAATTAATAACAGGAGAATTCCATTCAATCAGCATGCAACCGTCCTTGGATGTAAATTTCAAAAATCAGGCATCCTTCCCCATGTCCAGGCAAGAATAGCTACCGCGAGGAAAACTGTCAGTAGGCTGAAAAGGTTCCGAGGGCTC